>JARBWK010000014.1:11049504-11133139 GCA_030556195.1 Anolis apletophallus
AAGAGCAGGCGCGCTGCTGCGTTCTGCACCAGCTTGAGTTTCCGGATCGCCAACAAAGGTAGGGGTTCAGCGCTCCCCAAATTCTCCTGGGCCTTCCAGCGCCCCCCTAGATTGCCCCACCGCCCACCAGGGGGTGGTACTTCCCACTTTGGGAACCACTGGTGTAGACCAAGCATGGACAAACTTGGGCCCTCCAGGTGTTTTGAACTTCAACTCCCACAATCCCTAAAGAGCCGGAGTCCAAAACAATTGGAGGACTGACGTATGGTGTACATGCACCCCAAGTTCCCTTTTCCTCAATCAGGTGGTCAATATTTTGACCATCTATAAATAAAAATGTCATGTTCGTTTGTGGGATTAACATAGCTCAAAAACCACTGGACGAATTGACACCAAATTTGGACACAAGACACCTATCAGGCCAACGATTGTCCATCACTCCTAAACACACACACACACAAAACCCCTGCGGAACAGACTTAACCCCCTCCCCCAAAATACACCATATATACACACATACACTCATATAGATGTTTTACCATTAATTGACCTGGTGTTAAACAGCACCACTCTCAACACATGCACACATTCATACACACACACGTATACATATGCACAAACACACACAAATATACACATATATACACATACATATACATGCACACATATATACATATACACATGCACACACAAATATACATACAGTATATACAGACATATACACATGCATACATACATTCACACATATATACATACACACAAATATGCATATAGACAAACACACAAAAATGTATACATACACATATATACACCCATATACACACACATATATATAATTATACACACACACATATATACAACCATATAAACACACACACACACACATATATACAATCATATATACACCCACACACACACATATACACCCATACTGTATATACACACATACAGTATATACAACCATATATATATACAGAGATATATACTGTACAACCATACACACACAGTATATACAACCATATACGCACACATATATACAAACATATATATATATATACACCCATATATACACCCCCCACACACATATAAATACACATACACACACCACACCCATATATATATACAGACACACATATATACACACACCCCCATATACACACCCATATATATACACACACACACCCATATATATATATATACACACACACCCATATATATACACACACACCCATATATATATATACACACACACACACACACACCCATATATATATACAGACACACATATATATACACACACACCCATATACGCACCCATATATATACACACACACACCCCCATATATATACAGACACACATATATACACACACACCCATATACACACCGATATATATATATACACAAACACACATATACACACACACCCATATATATATATACATACACACATATATATACACCCCCCATATACACACCCATATATATATACACACACCCATATATATATACAGACACACATATATACAGACACACCCATATACACACCGATATATATATACACACACACCCATATATATATACAGACACACATATATACACACACACCCATATACACACCGATATATATATACACACACACCCATATATATATATACAGACACACATATATATACACACACCCATATACACACCCATATATATATACACACACACCCATATATATATATACAGACACACATATATACACACACACCCATATACACACCGATATATATATATACACACACACACACACCCATATATATATATACAGACACACATATATATACACACACCCCCATATACACACCCATATATATACACACACACATATACACACCCATATATATATATATATATACACACACACACACACACACATACAACCATATACATGCAAACACACATATACACATATACACAGACTGGGCCACAGCAACGCGTGGCAGGGGATGGCTAGTGTTTTGGACTTCAGTTCCCAGAATCCCTAGTCAGCTTGGCCAACAGTGAGGAATTCTGGGAGTTGAAGTCCAAAACACTTGGGAGCCCTGGAGCTTGGCCACCACGGCTCTGAACCCACCCATGCCTTCTGCCTAACGAGGGCAGGGGAGGCTGAGCGGAGCCCACCAATGGGAGGAGGAGGGGGCGGGGCCGGGAGAGGCTGAGCTCGGGGAGCCCACCAATGGGAGGAGGGGGCGGGGAAAAGGAGGCGGGCCGATGGAAGTGGCCAAGATGGCGGCGGGTGGGAGCGACGAGGAGGAGGAGGCGGACCTGGTTTGCATCGGGACCCCGCTGGAGCCTTTGGAGGAGGGTGAGCAGAGGCCTTTCCGGGAGAGGGGGCGCCTCCATTTCGCGTTAGCTGGGATTTTGGAGCTGCTGGGCTTGGGGAGCCATGGTTTTCCACTCCAAAACAAGCTCCACAGACTCAAATTTACTTTGGTGTCAGGTAGGCCTGAGAGGGAGCAGGCAGCCAGGGGAGGGCCTGGGCCTGTGGAAGGGAGGCATACAGCCCAGAGGAAGGGTGGTTTGGGAGCCCTGGGCTGGGCTGAGGTAGGGGTGCCAGGCTGGAGTCCCTCAAAGCAGGCCTACACAGCTGTTTGGGTGTTTGGGACTCCAACTCCCAGAATCCCTGGCCATTGGACGAGCCAGGCTGGGGCTTCTGGGAATTGGAGTCCCAAACATCAAAGGCAGGCAGGAAAACCATTCCACTCCATCTGTAAACATGGTCGTTCATTCAGACAATAGCCCAATCTCGGCCTATTCTGGGAAGGCCTAGTTCCACATCCACGTCTTCACCAGCCTCCTAAAGGACAGCAGAGAGGGGGCAGATCTAGCATCACTTGGGAGAGAGTTCCACCGCCGAGGGGCCACCACAGAAGGCCCCGTCTCTCGTCCCCACCAATCGCACTTGCAAAGGTGGCGGGAACCGAGAGAAGGGCCTCTCCGGAGGATCTTAATGTCCTTGATGGTTTGTAGGGGAGAATCCGTTCCGACAGGTAAACTGGGCTGGAACCGTATAGGGCAGGGGTGCTCATTATGGTGATCGGGAGCACCTAGGTGATCTTCGGCCCTCGTCCAGGTGATCTTTGGGCCTCACCAGCCGGATGGCGCGCTCCTGCCATGCGCTAAGACGCGGCGCTCCCGCCACCGCCTCGCAGGGCTTCTTTTGCCAAAATGAGGCTTTAGTGGGCGGGCCCTGGCGCTCGTCTCACCACGCATGGTGTGGTGACATGACAGCCCATTGGTTGCTGCTGGGGGTGGGGGGGAGCAAGGCGAAGGCACACGCACGGATAGGATGCGAGGCTGTGGGAGGGATGGAGGGAATGTGTGTGTGTGTGTGTGTGTGAGAGAGAGAGAGAGAGCCAAGGAGAGAAGAAAGAAATCCGGAGAACTTTTTCGGATCCCTTTGGCAGGCTGGCAGGCAGGCAGGCGCTGGAAGGAGAGAGGGAGAGAGAGAAAGAGGCGAAGGAGGCCGGGCACAGTGGGGCAAAGCGGGCAAGCCCCCCGCAAACCCTGCTGCTGCCCTCGGGACTCCCATTCCCAAGCCGAGACCTGGGCGAGTGGGCTGTGTGGGGCTGCTTTCTTTCCTTGGTTGGGGGCGAGGAGGAGGGCTCCGCCGTGTTCCTGGGGCTGAACCCGAGGAGGAGGGGGCTGGGGATGGAGACGCCACCTGCTGCTGCTTGTGCCCGCCGCCTTCCCTTTGGGAAGACATTAAGAGAGAGCGCGCAGGCAAGGAGAATCCCCTTCCGGGTGTCTTGGCGGCGAGTTTGTGGGCAGGCAAGAAAGAAGCCCGCACGAACGGAAGACTGCAGTAGGAGCGTGCACGCGCGTGTGCACGCGCACACTCACATGCACAACAGGTGATCTTTTCAACTTGATTGTTCATATAGTAGCTCACATGATGAAAAAGTGTGGGCACCCCTGGTATAGGGTTTTATAGGTCAGGGCTGTCCAACTTCTACCAGCCCAGGGGCCTGAATTCCGGTCACTGATGACCTGGGGGGCCGAAGGGTCTGCCCCTGCCCCCGGCTCCGCCTCCGCCCGGCCCACCTCCCCAGCTCCGCCCCCTCCCCTTCATAAGAGGCATCCATACAATCAAATATAATCTTTTACTATGGGGAAATGCAGGGAGGGAATACATAAGGGGCATCCATACACAATTACATAATAATAACATAAAGGTTAGCCTACCTTCCAAGACACGCAGGATCCAGGGGTAGCCGGACCACGAGCAGAGGCGACTACCGACCGAGGCAGTAGCGAGAAGGTCCAAATCGCAATCTCGGCGCGGTGGGCAGGGATTAAGCAGCCGAGATTTCGGCAACAGAGTATCGCGAGACTATGGAAGCCACCCGGGATTTCGCTCTCACCGCAGGCGTGATCCCGTGTTGAGAGCGAAATCCCGTGTGGCTTCCGTAGTCTCGCGATACTTGCTCCGGAACCTGGAAGTGGGTAATTTTTTAAAATATTAATTAATTAATTTATTTATTTTTAATTTTTATTAAAAAGCTTAGGGGGGCCGTAGGGAAGGGGCTGGGGGGCCTTATACGGCCCCCGGGCCGCCAGCTGGGCAGCCCTGTTATAGGTTAAAACCAGCACTTCTTCCGTGACGGCTTCAGAAAACTTGTTCATCATTGGCCGAAATGTATCCAATTGTCAGGTGATTATGTGGAAGAGTGAATAGTGGGCTTCTCCGTTGGCGCCCCCTTGTTGTGGGGGAGAGGCTTGCGTACCCTAATGAAGTTGTGAGCTATGGTGGCGGTGGCATAATAGCCACCAGTAGGGCCTCCCATGCCAGACTGGTCACAACCGAAGGGTCTGACAAAGAGCATCAATGGGCAGGATGGGCTCTCTAGCTCTTTGGCAACCATCCTAGGAGAAGGAAAACTCTGATTTCAAACCCGGGCAGATGGTGCTCGTCTAACCCTGTAAGCTCAACCATCTAAGAGAAGGAAACTCGAATCAAACCTACGACCTGAGGACCTCGCTGCCACCGTCCTAAGCTTGTGAGGCCCCGGCAGACAAACCTTTGGTTTAAAGGGTGAGGCCAGTTCTGTGCATGCTGCGCTCCTCCAGAAAAATCCATTGCACAGGCTCGAAGGACACATCCAACCTCCGAAAACGAAATCATCGGCGCGTTTGTGGGGAGCGCAGGATGAGTCCTTCCTAATAATCTTCATTCGCGAAGTAATGCCAGAGAATAGTGGTAGTTAAAGAGCACATTCTAAGGATTATTTCTGTATTTGATTTATTAAAATATTCCCATCCAAAGCCAAGTAACGAAGGTGGAGGCATTACTTTTCATTCAACCCTCTTAGTTCAGTATCTTAAATAGCTCCTTTAAAGTCCATGCTAAACCTTTGTAGATCAGGCCTGGGCCAACTTGGCCCCTTCCTCCCGGTTTTGGGAATTGAAGTCCAAAACATTCGGTGGGAGGGCTCAAGTTGGCCCAGGTCTTATCTAGAAACATAAATATCACTTTAAGTTTACCTGTCATGATAGAGTCATAGAATTGGAAGAGATCTCGTGGGCCATTCAGTCCAACCCATCCTTCCAAGAAGCAGGAAAATCACATTCAAAGCACCCCTGACAGATGGCCATCCAGCCTCTGTTTAAATCCCTCTCATCCGGTATCAGCCACTGATTGAGATTCTGGGTTTTAACCTGCCACTTTTGGACTCTTTCTTACTGAGGTGTTCCTGCGAGTGTCTCTGTAGATCTTAGGAATCTAAGATAATGCAGCATGTGTCATTAAGAGCCACATCCATGTTTTTAACGTGGTGAGATGTATTCCACACTGGGCATGCGTATTTAGCAGCAGAGTAGCAAATCACAAGGGCAGATGTCTTCACTGGATTTGGTTGTGATCCCCAGGTTGTGCCAGTCAGCTTTCATATGTTATTATTTCTAGCACCCACATTTTGCTTGTTACTCAAGCAGTGGTTCTTATAAGTCAGTGCACGGTCCAGGTATTTTGGTGTGCTGTAATGCTCCTGTGTGATTCCTTCCCAGGTAATCCCCAGAGCTCGAGATAGTTGTCTGTTCTTAAGATGAAAAGCACACATCTGCATTTTAGATGAGTGAGGAATCAGCTGGTTTTCCCTGTAATAGGCAGTAAGAGCACCTAAGAACATAAGAACATAAGAAGAGCCATGCTGAATCGGGCCTCAGCCCATCTAGTCCAGCATTCTGTGTCACACAGTGGCCCACTAGTTGTACACAGGGATCTCTAGCAGAAAGGAGGGCAAAACCTCACCTGCTCCCGACCCCCACAACCAGTACCCGGGGAAATCCTGCCTCCCTCCATCAACACAGAGGTGGCACTTGGATGTCCATTTCAGTAGCTACTGATTCCCTTGGTATCCATGAATCTGTCTAATCCTGCCTTGAAGCTGTCCAGGCTGACCGCTGTCACAACCTCCTCTGGAAGTGAGTTCCATAACCCAATGACCCTCTGGGTGAAGAATATTTCCCTTTATTAGTCCTAACTTTCCTACCTTGGAGCTTTAGGGAGTGCCCCCTAGTCCTAGTGTTGTGTGACAGAGAAAATATTTTTTCTTTATTCACCTTTTCTATCCCATGCATGATTTTATACACTTCGATCAAGTCACCTCTTAAACGCCGTCTTTCAAGGCTGAAAAGACCAAGGCGTTGCAACCTGGTTTCGTAAGGGAGCTGCTCCATCCCTTGGATCATTCTTGTTGCCCTTTTCTGTACCTTTTTCCAGTTCCGTTATATCCTTCTTAAGGTGCGGTGACCAGAATTGTACACAGTACTCCAGATGTGGCCTCACCATAGATTTGTAGAGAGGCAATACAACATTTGACGACCTATTTTCGATTCCCTTCCTGATCATGCCAAGCATAGAATTTGCTTTTTTTTACTGTTGCTGCAAGACTGGGTTGACATCTTCATTGAGCTGTCCACCAAAACCCCAAGATCCCTTTCCTGGTTTGTCTCGGAAAGCTTTGACCCCATCAATTGGTAGGTGTAGTTGGGGTTCTTTGCCCCGATGTGCATGACTTTACACTTGTTTAGGTTAAAATGCATTTGCCACTTTGTTGCCCATTCACTCAATTTCGAGAGATCTTTCTGGAGCTCTTTACAATCAGTTTCATTTTTAACTACCCTGAACAGTTTAGTGTCGTCTGCAAACTTTGCTACCTCAGAATTCACTCCTACATCCAGATCATTAATGAATAAATTAAAAAGTAACGGACCCAAAACTGAACCTTGGGGTACGCCACTTCTCACCTCTTTCCACCCAGAGAAATGTCCGTTTATTACCACCCTTTGTTTCCTACAGTTTAGCCAGGTTCCAATCCAGGACAAGACCTGTCCCCTGATTCCATGGCTGAAGAGCTTATTTAGGAGCCTTTGGTGAGGGACTTTGTCAAAAGCCTTTTTGAAAGTCAAGGTAAACAATATCGACTGGGTCCCCTTTATCTATGTGTTTATTTACACCTCAAAGAATTCTAACAAGTTAGTAAGACATGATTTGCCTTTGCAGAAACCATGTTGATTTTCCTTCAGCAATGCCTGTTCTTCTATGTGCTTAGTAATTTTTTCTTTATCTATCTTTATCTAAGACTTTAGATAACTTCTGTTCAACCATTTCAAAGCTCCCTGTTTGATTGGTGATGACATGATCATCAGCATAGATACTATCTGTCCTGTCTGGCAATGGCTGATAATTTGTGTAAATGTTAAACTTTGATGGAGGAAGCACGCTCCCTGAGGCAGGCTGTTCTTCTGTTCTTGCCATCTGCTTCTCTGACCTTGGTACTCAACAAAAAAGCTCCTGTTTTGTAGCAGATTTCCTATGAAGTTGCATCTGGAAATCCTTTGTGATATTATAAAGTTTTCTCAGGGGAAGGCAATGATTTATTTATTTATTTACGGCATTTATATGCCGCCCTTCTTACACCGAAGGGGACTCAGAACGGCTTACAAGTAAAATGTAAATACAATATATTGTATTATTGCCATAGCCCAATATTAATATTATACATTACATTGTACTATAACATTATACTGTAATATTATTAGTAATATTACATGTAATATAAATATATAATTATATAATATGTAATTTTGCAGTATCATAAGCTGCTGACAGGTCTATGACGACAGCTCCTGTAATCTGCTGCCTTTCAAAACCATGTTCTATGTGCTGAGTCAGGTTCAGTACCTGTGATGTGCAGCTTTCCCCTTTCCTGAAGCCAGCTTACTGTGGATAAAAGTTGTTGTTCTCGTTATCTGGTTGTCTGACTATTGATTTCCTTCCTAGTTTGGCCACCAGGACTATGGCGCAGCTGGCTGGGTGTCAGCTGCATTAAGATTACTACTGACCGAAAGGTCATGAGTTCGAAGCCAGCTCGGGTCGGAGTGAGCTTCCGACTAATTATGTAGCTTGTTGTCGACCTTTGCAACCCGAAAGACAGTTGCATCTGTCAAGTAGGAAAATTAGGTATCACCTATGTGTGGGGAGGCTAATTTAACTAATTTATGAAGCCATAAAAAAATCTACAGCGAAGCATATGGGGAATGCGGAAGTACTTCATCAGTGTTGCAGATGAACGGTGAAGAGACAGCTCCCATGGTGGCCAGGAAAGTGGAATGTTAAATGGCCTCTGACTGTCTGACTATATGTGTTGTATGTCTATGGCATTGAGTGTTTGCCATGTATGTGTACATTGTAATCCGCCCTGAGTCCCCTGCGGGGTGAGAAGATCGGAATATAAATACTGTAAATAATAAAGTAAATAAATAAATAAGGTTGGATTTTCCATTCATCAGAAATGGATGATGCAAATTGATTTTGTGTCTTTCGAGTATCCTCTCACCTGCCTGCCTAACAGTAGCTTCCTTTCATTCTCAGTGTTAATTTTCGTCTTCTTCAATTAATAATTGCAGGTGAACGGATTAAGAAGCCTGTTCCTCTCCAAGATCAAACTGTCAGAGATGAAAAGGGACGGTACAAACGTTTCCATGGAGCATTTAGCGGTGGTTTTTCTGCCGGCTATTTTAACACTGTGGGTTCTAAAGAAGGTTAGTAATTGTCTGTCTTTCTACCTTGCTATGCTTTATGTCGATTAGTATAATCAGTCCATGTGTTTATCCACAGAGCTAATTTACATTTTACAACTTGTTTCCATTCGAATCATATAATCGGAGGGGACTTGTTCACCATTTCATAGAATCATACAGTTAGAAGAGACCCCCAAAGGCCATCTAGTACATCCCCTTTCTACCATGCGGAAAAAGTTCTAGGTATTTTGTTATGCTGCAATGCTCCAGTGGGATATCTTCCCAGGTAATCCTCAGAGCTCTAGATCAGGGCTGTCCAACTGGCGGCCCCGGGGCCGGATCCGGCCCCGTAGCCTGTTGGACACGGCCCCACCTATGCCCTCAGCCGCCATTTTTAAATTTTTTTTTGTTTCGATTTTTTTTAAAAAATGGCGGCCGGGAGGGAGGGGGAGGCGGGGCAGGGAGGAGGAAGAGAGCTAGCTCCTCCTTTTCGCGCCCTCCCTACCTAGGGCGGGGGCCGCCGAAAAAGGGCAGAAGGCGGCGCCAAGAGCAGCGCGTCACAGGCCTGGAGTGACGCGCTGCTCTTGGCACCGCCTACTCCTCCTTTTCGGCGGCTCCCCCGGCCTAGGAAGGGAGGGGGGGGCGCCGAAAAGGAGGAGTAGGCGGCACCAGGGGCAGCGTGTCACGCCAGGCCTGTGACACGCTGCCCTTGGCACCGCCTTCTGCTCTCCCTCCTCCTCTTCCCGGTGCCGTGCCTTTCCCGGGCGCCGTGGCGCTCGGGACAGCCACGGTGCCCGGGAAAGAGGAGGGAGAAATTCCTTCTCCACAGCGTCAAGCCGGGCAAGAGGCATGGCGGAATCGCCGTGCCTCTTGCCCAGTTTGACGCTGCAGACGGAAGAGAGGCGCAACGGGGAGCCCCTCTCGGCGCCCCCCTCCCTACTCCACAGCGTCAACCCGGGCAAGAGGCATGGCGGATTCGCCGTGCCTCTTGCCCAGTTTGACGCTGCAGAAGGGAGGGAGGAGCAAAGAGGAACCCCTCTTTGCTCCGCCCTCCCTCCTACAGCGCCACTCCGGGATCGGCCCCGCCCCTGCTCTTGCCCCCGCCCGCGATTGGCCCCGCCCCCTGCTCCGGCCCGCCAGGTGGTCAGCCACCAGACGTCCGGCCCTTGGGCCTATAGAAGTTGGACAGCACTGCTCTAGATGATTGTAAGTTCTTAAGATGAAAAGCACTAGGAATGTGGCGCAGCTGGCTGGGTGTCAGCTGCATAAGATCTCTACTGACCAGAAGATCATGAGTTCGAGGCCTGCCTGGGTCGGGGTGAGCTCTCGACCAAATTGTGTAGCTCATTGTCGATCTGTGCAACCTGAAAGACAGTTGCATCTGTCAAGTAGGAATTTTAGGTACCACTTGTGTAGTGAGGTTAAATTTATCTGATTTACGAGGCCATAAAATCTCCAGGAAATACCAAAAAAGAATGAAGGAATGCGACAGCTCCCCCTGGTGGCCAGAAGCTGGAATGTTAAATTGCCTCTACGTCTGTCCATATATGTTGCACGCCAAATGGCATTGAATGTTTGCCTGTATATGTGCATTGTGATCCGCCCTGAGTCCCCTGCGGGGTGAGACGCGTGGAATATAAATGATGTAAATAAATAAATGCCTGTGTTTTAGTTGGTTTTCCCTGTAATAGACAGTAAGAGCATATTACTAGTTTGATTACTAGTGTTGAACATTTAATGGAGTTTAGCGTAACTCAATCCTCCTATTCATGTTGACTTGAAAAAAATGTTTAAGTTAAATGAGGCTTATTGACAATAAGGATTAAGGTTTCAAACAGAAATCAAAGACACAAATTTAATTATGGAACATTACAATAGCATTTTGATGTTGCAACTTATAAATATGAATTACTCTGTTTGAAGGATGGGCACCATCCACCTTTGTCTCATCACGCCAGAAGAGAGCGGAAAGGACTGTCTTGGGGCCAGAAGATTTCATGGATGAAGAAGTAAGTATTTAAAACATTGCAGGTTTAAGTCATCCTATTTTGGGATCTTTCTTGTTCTTGATAAGATGCGTGTTGGTTTCTGTGTTTCTGTGAATGATTTAGATCAGGGGTGCCCACACTTTTCAGCATGCGAGCTACTTATGTTAAAACCAAGTCAGAAAGATCTACCTACCTCCTCAAGGCTGGATAGGGGAAGGGGCGGGGCTTGGCCAGAGGGAGGTGGAGCCAGGCCGTGCCAAGCCCCGCCCCCTCCCCTCTGGCTTTGGAGCTCCCAGCAGCTGCTCCAGGTTTGAGGAGGGCAGGGCCAAGCCAGCCTTGTGCTAGCTATGTCACCACTGGCTTGGCATTGCCAACCTCAAGCCTGGAGAAGCTGCTGGGAGCTCCAAAGCCAGAGGGGAGGTGGCTTGGCACGGCCTGACTCCGCCCCACTGTGGCTTCCACTCTACCAGAAGTTTCTCCAGGCTTGAGGATGGCAATGCCAAGCCAGAGGTGGCATAGCTAGCACAAGGCTGGCTTGGCCATGCCCTCCTCAATCCTGGAGCAGCTGCTGGGTGTGCTGAAGCCGGGGAGGAGGCGGGGCTTGGTGTGGCCTGGCTCCGCCCCCTCTGAGAAGTGCCCCATCTGGCTGGGATCGACCTCCTTCGGTCCCGGGATCGACTGATCGATCGCGATTGACTTCCTGGGCAGCCCTGATTTAGATACATAAATATCATATGTACCTATACTTTCTTAGGTGTCTGTGGATTCTCCTTATTCTTTTTGGGTACTTAATATATATTGGCACATTCCCAGGATACAATAATCTAGGAATAAATAAGAGTAACTTGCTAAGGCGTACAGTATTGTCTCCCGTGTTGTTTAACATCTACATGAAGCCGCTGGGGGAGGTCAACCGGAGTTTCGGGGTGCGATTTCATCTGTATGCAGATGATGTCCAACTCTGTCACTCCTTCCCACCTGCTACTAAGGAGGCTGTTTTGGTCCTGAACCGGTGCTTGGCCGCTGTGTCGGACTGGATGAGGGTGAACAAATTGAAATTGAATCCAGACAAGACAGAGGCACTCCTGGTCAGTCGAAAGGCTGAACAGGGCATAGGGTTACAGCCTGTGCTGGACGGGGTTGCACTCCCCCTGAAGACGCAGGTTCGCAGTCTGGGTGTAATCCTGGTCTCATCGCTGAGCCTGGAATCCCAGGTTTAGGCGGTGACCAGGGGAGCATTTGCAGAGTTAAAACTTGTGCGCCAGCTGCGCCCGTTCCTTAGGAAGTCTGGCTTGGCCATGGTAGTTCACGCTCTGGTTACATCCCGTATAGACTACTGCAATGTTCTCTACATGGGGCTGCCTTTGAAGACTGTTCAGAAGCTTCAATTGGTCCAACGGACAGCAGCCAGGTTGATAACAGGAGCAGCACTCAGGGAGCGCACAACTCCTGTGTTGCACCAGGTCCACTGGCTGCCAGTTTGCTACCGGGCACAATTCAAAGTGCTGGCTTTAGCCTTTAAAGCCCTAAATGGTTCTGGCCCAGCTTACCTGTCTGAACGCCTCTCTCCCTATGAACCATCCAGATGTTTAAGATTGTCTGGAGAGGCCCTGCTCTTGGTCCCGCCTTTTTTGCAGACCCAATTGGTGGGGACGAGAGACGGAGCCTTCTTAGCGGTGGCCCCTCAGCTTTGGAACGCCCTACCTAGGGACATTAGATCAGCCTCTTCAGAGCTCTGTGAGTCCCCAACCCCATCTCCCATAGACTGCTCCCCATCACCACACCCATCATCCTTTGAAAACCCTAAAAACGTTTGTTCTTCTGAAGACTCGTTAAGTATTTGCCTGATTCTCTTCCTTTCTTGCTCCCCATCTGACTCTTGCTCATGAGTAGACCGTTTAGTACTTCTGGCTACAGTCTCTTCTCTCTCAGCCTCATGCTCAACTACAACACTCAGTCTGTGAGAAGTCTCTGTGTGAAAAAGGCCTCTATGTGTTGGTAGGCCTCAGTATGAATAGGCCTCAGTGTTAGTTTGTCTCAGTATATGAGAGATGTCAGTCTGAGAGAGCCCTCAGTGTGAGAAAGGTCTCAGTGTTAGTAGGCCTTGGCGGGAGTAGGCCTTGTGTGTGAGAAGCTTCGGTGAGAGAGGCCCCAGGTTAAAGACCATTGTGTGTAAAGGCTGCTGTGTGCAATGTTGGTAATCAGCATGAGAAAGAAGCCCAGCGTGAAAGCAAAGAAGGAAGTATAAAGGACTTTATATGTGTTGTGGAAACTTGTAAATAATGCAACTATATTACCGTATTTTTCGCACCATAAGGCGCACCTGCTGATAAGACGCACCTTGATTTTTGAGGAGGAAAATTGGGGAAAAAATTGGGGGCTGGCTACACTAACTTGGAGGGGGGGGAGGCGCTGGGGCAGAGGGGGGGCGCGATGTACTTACGCTATATTCGCGCGCCCTCCGGCGGCTCCCGGCGGCTCCTGCGCATGCCCATACTCTCGCCGCCGTGTCGCTGCAGCCAGCCGGCGGCGCGGAGGAACGGGGGCGGAAGAGGGGACTCGTGGGGCGGGCTCGCCGCTCACGGACCCGAGGAGGAGGGGCAAGGCCACGAGGGCGGCCCCCACAGTGACGCAGCGGCAGCCGTAGCAGCAGCCGCAGCAGCAGCAGCAGAGGAAGGGCCCGAAGCCAGAGGCGCATCTTCGTGACGTCAGGAAGATGCGCCTCTGCCGAGGAGGAGGGCCTCGCCGGCCGCGCGCTTACAGCGTTCTTACAGCGCGCGGCCGGCGAGGCCCTCCTCCTCGGCAGAGGCGCATCGTCCTGACATCACTTCGTCGCGCCTCTGCCGAGGAGGACGGGAAGGCAGCCGCGCGCTGTAAGAACGCCCGGAAAAGAGGCCGGAGGGAGGGCGGGAACTCTTCCTCCTTCCCTCCTCCCTGCGGCCTCTCTTTCGGGCCTCCTTACAGCGCGGCTGCCTCTCCTTCCTCCTCGGCAGAGGCGCATCTTCCTGACGTCACGAAGATGCGCCTCTGGCTTCGGGCCCTTCCTCTGCTGCTGCTGCTGTGGCTGCTGCTACGGCTGCCGCTGCGTGCCGCCGCGGGGTCGCCCTCGTGGCCCCCTCCTCCTCGGGTCCGTGAGCGGCGAGCCCGCCCCACGAGTCCCTCTTCCGCCCCGTTCCTCCGCGCCGCCCGGCTGGCTGCAGCGACACGGCGGCGAGAGTATGGGCATGCGCAGGAGCCGCCGGGCCGCCGGAGGGGCGCGAATATAGCGTAAGTACATCGCGGCCCCTCTGCTCCAGCGCCTCCCCCCTCCATGTTAGTGTATTCGCTCCATAAGACGCAGCTGATTTTTCTTCCTACTTTGGGAGGGAAAAAACTGCATCTTATGGTCCGAAAAATACGGTATTTTACTACAAAGGAAAGCCTCCTTTGGAAGAGATAACACTCGTCTGTGTATGTTTTTGTTCTTTTTATCACTTTGGGAGACTGCAGCTGGGTCACGCCGTTGCCAATAAGTTATTCTGCTGTACGTTTATGGGGAGGGTCTTTTGTTAGTAAGCCCACTCACCGAAGAATCCATATAAAGGTGTATTCCATGCAATGCCTTTATTTGTGGTTTTCCGCTTTCATGGGGGTCCTCTACCTTCAGCCAATACGGAGGGTAGACTATATCCATTTGAGAAGTTGCTTCCAACCCATTTTTTCTGGCTTTTTCCTCTCTTCCTTCCACAAAGGATCTTGGTGAACATGGGATAGCGCCAAATAAAATTACAATTACAGATGAATATACTTCCAGAAGCAAGGATAGAATAAAGGAGAAAGCCAGAGAAATTGCAGGCGTCGTTGGCCCGATTCCTGGAGCCGCAATATTGGATGAGTTTATCGCACCTGGGAAGTAAGTATATATTATTCTGTATGGAGGAGTAAAGGGTTATATAAGTGCATATGAAAAAAATCACCCTAAACTGCTTGTTTTTGTTTGGTTTGTTTTATTCTCAGCATAAACAGGCTGCAGAATTTCATGCTCCTCATGCTAATGTTCCTGATGTTGAAACATGGCTGCACTTTGGAATATTTGTGTATGTCAGTGATTTTCAACCAGTGTGCCGTGAAACACTAGTGTGCCATGAGAGATCATCAGGTGTGCCGTGGGAAATTATTTTCGAACTTCATTCATATATAAACTATAAGGTGCATCTGTCCCTTTAAGAAATTGAACCATAGCACTCTCGCATCACCTAAGAAGTGACGTGAGAGTGCTATGGTCGCGCCATCTTGGATTCGCTCAGACGCATCTTTCTACCATTCCTGCCAGGATATCTATTTTGTGTTCATCGAAACAGGCTCAGGTTTCACACTAAGTGAGTGTATAAATACATTTAAAACATATTAACTATATGTATTACTGTGTTAGAGTGTCATTTTGTGTCATTTTGGTTGGTGGTGTGCCCCAGGATTTTGTAAATATAAAAAGTGTGCCGTGGCTCAAAAAAGGTTGAAAATCACTGGTGTATGTTATGTACATTATTTGAATATGTTTATTAGCAATAATGCTTTTCTACATTTCCTATTAAGACTCACAATTGGAGTTGACCTGCTGCGAAAAATGGGCTGGAAGGATGGACAAGGTGTTGGACCTCGCGTGAAGAGGAAGCCACAGAAACAAAAACCTGGTATTTTAAATATATTGCTTTGTTGTTAAGGGGAAAATAAATAACTTGGCTTAGACAATATCTCAGGTAAACAAATCTCAAGATCAAAATTCAAAATTCAAGATCAAAATTCAATGCTCAAAAACATCATAAAAACTTAAAACAATTAAAACAATAGCATAATAAATAATAATCAATTTTTAAATATTGGTTCTCCCAGGCAGGAAGCAGCCAGTCTTTGAAGCTGCAAAGCCATTGAATGCTAATCAAGGTGGCCAGTTGCAACATTCACACTTGCCTCAAACAGACAAGAGTTCTTTCTCCCATCTTGGACATTCCACAGATATTTATTTTTGGTGCTTGGCTGCAAGCCCTGGCAGGCATAGCTGCTTTAGGCCTGCAAGCCACACATGCACTCCCTTTCTAAGGAGTGTGTGTGTGTGGCTTGCAAACCCAAAGCGCCTGCGGTTGCCAGGGCCTGCAGTTGAGTGCCAAGTAAGAGGCTCATGACTACTGATCATTGTGTCATGTCAGCTGCTATTTACTGTCTACTGTTGAAAAAGTGAGAGATGCAAATAGCTATGGCTGCAGTAGTCACTGCAGTCCCTGGCAGGCACGGGCACAAGGCCTGCAAGCCACACACGCAGTGTCCTTGGAAAGAGAGTGCATGTGTGTCTTACAGGCACAAAGCGCCCGAGCCTGCTAGGGCCTGCAGTTGAATGCCAAACGCCTCTTACTTAACACTTGGTGCTTGGCGCTCAGCTGCAGGCCCTGGCAGGCACAGAAAGAGTGTGTGTTTGTGTGGCATGCAGGCCCAGAAAGCGCCCATGCCTGCTAGTTCCTAAAACTGAGGGGAAGGGGAGCATGGAAAGCCTGCCCAGTGCCGCCAATGGTATGAAAATATTCATTTTTTCGGACCTGGGATTAATAATAATAATAAATACTTTATTTATACCCTGCCACCATCTCCCTTGGGGGACTCGGGGTGGCTTACATGAGGCCAAGCCCAATGACACATAATAAACGCAATAGCAAATAATAAAAAATACAATCAATATAACTTACACATAAGTAATAACAGACAATTTAAAACCATTCTGGCTGGGTCAAATGTGAAATATTAAAATTTTAAAATAATAAACACTGGATGTGAACAGGGGTAGAATGTGTATAGTAGGAAGGTTTTAAGGCAGTGGTTCCCAAAGTGGGCGGTACCACCTCCTGGTGGGCGGTGGGGCAATCCAAGGAGGCGCTGGGAGGCTCAGGAGAATTTGGGGGGCGCTGAACCACTGTAAGGGGATGGTGGCGTGAGCCAGGCTTGCCATTTGCAGGGTCGTGCGCTTGCAAAGACGTCCCCGTTGGAAGAAAGAGGCCGATATACAAGACTGCGCCTTGGACGAGGTTGTCAAGAGGAAGGAGGCGCACGCTACGGTTTCCACGGCAACGCCTGCCCGGGATTCCAACTCGCAGGGACACAGTCGCAAGCGTGCGATCCCCGGGCAGGCGTTGCCGTTTGATCTAGATCTGTCATTCATGGGGATCTTAGTGGTCTGTGGAAGTCAGAGCTGAATTGGCTGAAGGTACTGCAAATCCCATCATCCTTTGCTCATACTCCCCCAAACATATTGTTTTTCTGATTATTTCTGGAATTTAATGTTTGTAATTTACTCCTTTGTTTACTATATTTTATGAAAAAGGTAGAAACATTATTACATATATCTTTCTGCTTAATTGCTCTTAAAATAAAAAATATAATTTCTGGGGGGGGGGGGCTGAGTAAATTTTTTTCTGGAAAGTGGGTGGTAGGCCAAAAAAGTTTGGGAACCACTGTTTTAAAGGATAATGTGGGTCAGACAACCCAACAGGAAATTAAAGTGTTTCTGAGGATAGTTACAATGAATTGATCACAGCAGGCATTATTTACTTTATTCTGGGAAGGCACATTGGAACAGCCACGTTTTTAGGCTCCTCCTCAAAACTGCCAATGTGTGGGCTTGTCTGATATCCTTGGGGAGCGAGTTCAAGAGTCAGGAGGCCACTACAGCGAAGGCCCTCTCCCTCGTCCCCACCAATCGTGCCTGCGAAGGGGGCGGGAGTGAGAGTAGGGCCTCTCCAGATGATCGGAGAGATCTCCTGTGTTCGTAGACAGAAATGCGGTCACGCAGGTAGGCGGGTCCCAAACCGTTCAGGGCTTTGTAGGTAAGAATCTGCACCTTGAATTGGGACCGTAAGATGAACGGCAGCCAATGGAGCTCCTTAAACAGGGGAATTGACCACTCCCTGTAAGACACTCCAATTAGTAATCTGACTGCCGCCCGTTGGACCAATTTTACCTTGTGGGCTGTCTTCAAGGGCAGCTCCACATAGAGTGCATTACAGTAGTCCAATCTGGAGGTGCCTAAGGCGTGGACCACCATGGCCAGATCCGACTTCACGAGGCTCACTCGGAAAGGCACCTGTTATCGAGAAAACGAAAACAGGGCCTTACGAATGAAACAAACAGAAACAGATAGTGATTCTATACAAATGCACAAGAGTACTTACTCTAATTTTGTAGTGATGTAAACAATCACAATAGAGTGCCTTGCTACACTTGGGTCATCCAGCAGACTACACTGAGTTCCCAGCAATGTAGATAAGCAAATGAATTGCCCTTTAAATAGAAAATGTAATAATGTATTGTCTCCCCCCCCCCGTCATATTTAGTTGCCGATCCTGTGAAAATATATGGCTGTGCTTTGCCCCCAGGATCTGAAGAATCAGAGGTATCGTTTGTACAACATTTGGGGGAAGATGGGGTAGGATGGCTTCATTTTTTTTATGTAGCGCGTAGTTATGCAAATAACCCCACGTAACACAGTTTTTATTCCTGGGTTATAAATGTCATTTCCTAATTGTTTCTATCACAGAAATATTGGAAACGTGTATTACATTGCAAAACTTTATTCTTGCGGTCTGCACAAAAGGTTAAAAATGGTACCCACAAAAACAAAATTTATGGAGTAGAACTGGGGTGCCCACAATTCCTCAGCATGCGAGCTACTTATAGTAAA
The DNA here is from genome assembly GCA_030556195.1 of Anolis apletophallus. Classification (NCBI taxonomy): domain Eukaryota; kingdom Metazoa; phylum Chordata; class Lepidosauria; order Squamata; family Anolidae; genus Anolis; species Anolis apletophallus. Next base: position 11,068,266 of record JARBWK010000014.1, read on the forward strand.
ACCAAGTCAGAAAGATCTACCTACCTCCTCAAGGCTGGAAAAGCTGCTGGTAGAGCTGAAGCCAGGGAGGGGGCGTGGCTTGGCGTGGCCTGGCTCCGCCTCCCTCTGGCTTCAGCTCTACCAGCAGTTTCTCCAGGCTTGAGGAGGGCAGTGCCAAGCCAGTGGTGGCATAGCTAGCACAAGGCTGGCTTGGCCCTGCCCTCCTCAAGGCTGGAGAAGCTGCTGGTAGAGCTGAAGCCGGGGAGGGGGCAGGGCCTCCGGAGGCCCCGCCTCGCTCTCCGCCTGCCTCTCGTCCAGAAGCAACCCTGGAGCCTCCACTGCCGGCGAGAGAGAGGAGCGCCCTGCTTCTCTCTCGTCCAGAAGCAAACGTGGACGGTGCGCAGCATAGAAGGTGCGCGCGGGCGGAAGGTGCGCGCGCACAGAGCAGAAACGTCCCATCCGGCTGCTATCCACATCCTTCGGTCCCGTGATCGACTGGTCGATCGCGATCGACTTCTTGGGCAGCCCTGGAGTAGAACAACTACTTTCAAATACCGTATATCAGTGTTTCCCAACCAGTGTGCGTGGCACACCAGTGTGCCGTGAGCGATCATCAAGTGTGCCGTGGAAAATGGGAACCTCCACATGGATACCCTCACCTCCCTGCTGAGAAAAAACACAAGCTCCACAAGAAGATGGATAGACTGGAGTCCTATAGACCTCTATAAATTCATGTGAAGGGCAAAGCCGGCTATCATATAGCCAGCAGAAGAAAATAAAGCTTAAAGGCCCGGCTGTTTTATTATAAGATAACAGCCCGGCGAGAGACTAAATGGAAATATTGAAAAACCACTCTTGAGACTGAAAAAGAAGTCAACCTACATGTTTAATGTGATTGTTACCCTCTCCCCACCCCCAACCCCGCCCTGCATACCCAAACCCCGCCTACCCTACCCTTCCCTTCACACTCAAAGCCCCAGATCATCCTCACAATGTATCCCTAATGTTTCACAGTTTATGAGTCTGTCCCCCTGTTTGTATATATAAGTTGTAAAATCAATAAAAACTATTTAAAAAAAAAAAAGGAAAATGGGAACCTCCAATACCCTTTCTTCCCCCTCCTGCCAAACACTTTTCCTTCTCCACTCGGGCTCCCTTCTTCCCAGCCTCGCTCTGCTCGCTTTGCCTCGCTTTGCTCTGGGGCGAGTATGCGCAGTAGCGCCCGCACGGGGTCACGCCTTCCTCCCTCCCCCTCCCCTCCTGAACATGCTCATGCTGCCCCCTCGGATCAAAATGGTGGCAGAAGTGGCAGTGTAGAAGAAAAAGTAAGTGTTCGGCAGGAGGGGGAAGAAAGGGCACGAAGGGGAAGGGGGAGGAAGAAGTCTCTGTCGAAAGCTGGCATGGGCAAACTTCGGCCCTCTGGGTGCTTTGGACTTCAACTCCCACCATTCCTAACAGCCTGAGGCCCTTTTCCTCCCCCCTCAGCCATTTAAGCAGGAAAGGGCCTCAGGCTGATTGTGTGTTAACTATAAATCCCAGAAACTGTAACTCCCAAATGTTAAAGTCTATTTTCCCCAAACTCCATCTGTGTTCACATTTGGGCATATTGAGTATTCATGCCAAGTTTGGTCCTGATCCAACATTGTTTGAGTCCACAGTGCTCTCTGGATATAGGTGAACTACAACTCCAAAACTCAAGGTCAATGCCCACCAAACTCTTATAGTATTTTCTCTTGGTTATGGGAGTTCTGTGTGGGAAGTTTGTGTCTTTCTGCCATTCCTGCCAGGATATTTATGTTGAGTTCATCAAAACAGGCCCAGGTTTCACACTGAGTATATAAATACAGTTAAAAACATATTAACTATATGTATTACTGTGTTAGAGTGTCATTTTGTGTCATTTTGGTTGGTGGTGTGCCCCAGGATTTTGTAAATATAAAAAATGTGCCACGGCTCAAAAAAGGTTGAAAAACACTGCCGTATATAATCGAGTATAAGCCGACCTGAATATAAGCTGAGGCACCTAATTTTACCACAAAAAAACTAGGAAAACGTATTGACTCGAGTATAAGCTGAGGGTGGGAAATGCAGGAGCTACGGTAAATTTCAACATAAAAATAGATAACCAATGAAATTACATTAATTGAGGCACCCATAGGTGAAATGTTTTAAAATATTTTCCATAAAACTGCAATTGGAGATAAGATTTGTTCAAATCTGATTAAACCATTATTCTAACCTTCTTTAATGTGGATGTGCTTATATATCCTTCCAATAATAATAAGGAGAGTAAAATAATAAATATAATAACAATAATAGAATAAAATAATTAAAATATAATAACAGTAATAACAGTGAAACAATGGAAATGTAATAGCAATTATAGAATAGAATAATGTAATAATAAAAATAGATTAAAAATAACAAATGTAATAATAGTAAATAGTGAAATAATAAATGTAATAATATAATAATAGAGTAAGATAATGTAAATGTTATAATAATAAAGAGAGTAAAATAATAAATATAATAATAGAGTAAAATAATTAAAATATAATAACAGTAATAACAGTAAAACAATGGAAATGTAATAGTAATAATAGAATAGAATAATGTATTAATAAAAATAGATTAAAAAGAATGAATGTAAAAATGTATTGTATTAAATTGCGTCATGATTGTTTTACCGTGTTTCCCGAAAGTATGACACCCCGATTGTAAGACGTATCGGGTGTCAGGGGTCGGCTAATGTAAGCCGTACTCGAATGTAAGCCGTACCCCGGCCGCGCGTCACTCAGTCCCGCCTCCTCCTCGGTCCCGCCTCCTCCGCCGCCGCCTCCTCCTCCGCTTCCCCCCGCGCGCTTGCCTCCGCCGCTGTTGCTTAGCCGCCGCCTCCCCGCCGCCGCCTCCCCCGCCGCCACTTGCCGCTGCCGCCGCCTCCCTCCGCCTCGGTGCCGCTTGCCTCGCCGCCCGCTTGTCTCCGCCCGCCGCTTGGCACCGCCTCCATAGCGACCCCACGCCTGCGCCAAGCTGCTGCGCCGGGCGCACTCAAACCTTCTGCCCATGCGCGAATGTCTGCGCATGATGGAAAAGTACTGAGCGCGTCTGACGCGGCAGCGTGCTAGCGCAAACAGCGCTAGCGCAGCAGCGCGGAACACGCTCAGGCCTTCTGCCCATGCGCCGAATGTCTGCGCATGGGCAGAAGGCCTGAGCGCACCAGCGGCTGCGTCAGCGCGTCTGCGTCAGCGCGCCTGCGTCAGACGCGCAGTACCTTTTCGCCCATGCGCAGACATTCGCGCATGGGCAGAAGGCCTGGTGCGCCAGCGCAGCAGCCGGGCGGAGGCATGGGGCCGCTATGGAGGCGGTGCCAAGCGGCAGCGGAGGCAAGCGCGGCGGAGGCAAGCGGCACCGGAGGCGGAGGGAGGCGGCGGCAGCGTAAAGTGGCGGCGGGGAGGCGGGCGGGGGAGGCGGCACCGGAGGCGGAGGGAGGCGGCGGCAGCGGCAAGTGGCGCGGGGGACTGAGGCGGAGGAGGAGGCAAGCGGCGGGCGGAGGAGGCGGAGGAGGAGGCGGCCAAGGGGAAAGGCCTACTTTCGGGGTACGGTAATGTAAGCCGTACCCCGAAAGTAAGCCGTAGGGGGGATTTGGGGGTTCAAAAGAAAGTAAGACGCTGTCTTACTTTCGGGGAAACACGGTATGTATTGTGTAAACCGCCCCGAGCCTGCTGGAAGGAGCGGTCTATAAGATCGAATAATAAATAATAAAACCAATAATAATAGAGTAAGATAATGTAAATGTTATAATAATAATAAAGAGAGTAAAATAATAAATGTAATAAAAACAATAATAAAGTAAAATAATGGAAATGTAATAATAATAAATATAATAATAGAGTAAAATAATTAAAATATAATAACAGTAATAACAGTGAAACAATGGAAATGTAATAGCAATTATAGAATAGAATAATGTAATAATAAAAATAGATTAAAAATAATAAATGTAATAATAATAAATAGTGAAATAATAAATGTAATAATATAATAATAGAGTAAGATAATGTAAATGTTATAATAATAGTAAAGAGAGTGAAATAATAAATGTAATAACAACAATAATAATGGAGTAAAATAATGAAAATGTAATAATAACAGTATTAATAGAGTAAAACAATGGAAATGTAATAATAACAGAGTAGAATAATGTAATAACAAAAATATATTAAACTAATACATGTAATAGTAATAAATAGTGAAATAATAAATGTAATAAAATCATAGAGTAAGATAATGTAAATGATATAATAGTAATAATAATAGAATAAAATAATAAATAGTCTTGACTCGCGTATAAGCCAATGGGGGCTTTTTCAGCCTAAGAAAAGGCGTGAACAACCCGGCTTATACGCGAGTATATAGAGTTAGTGCCGTACCATTAAACAGGAAATAACACTTTCAAACCAGGAACAGATTTCCCCCCCCATTTTGTTACATTGTGTAATATAGACAAACTGCAGTAATTAATATGTTTTTCTGCAATAATAGTTTTAGAGCAGTATTGATGTATGCTGAAGTCTACAGGGGAGCCCAGATAGCAAGAGAAGTTCCTTTTCCAAGAAGTTGCAAACTAATACCGTGTTTCCCGAAAGTAAGACAGCGTCTTACTTTCTTTTTACCCCCAAAAGACCCACTACTTCTTACTTTCGGGGTACGACTTAAATTGGACGACAGAAAGTCGTACCCCTGGCCGCCGCGACACTCGGTCCCGCCTCCGCCGCCGCCGCCTCCCTGCGGCCTCTTCTCGGATCAGAAGAGAGGCGGCTGAGGAGAGCCCTCTGCCGCCTCTCTTCCGTTCCCTGAAGAGGAGGCCGCAGGGGCAGCGATTGTGCGGTTCCCCTGCGGCCTCCTCGTCGGGGAACGGAAGAGAGGTGGCAGAGGGCTCTCCTCGGTCGCCTCTCTCCGTTCCCGAAGAGGAGGCCGCAGGGGAAACTGCTGGGCGATCTCTGCCCCTGCGGCCTCCTCTTTGGGGCACGGGAAGAGGCGGCTGAGGAGAGCCCTCTGCCACCTCTCTTCCCTTCCCCGAAGAGGAGACCGCAGGGGAACCGTGCGATCGCTCTCCCTGTGGCCTCTTCGGGGAACGGAAGAGAGGCGGCAGAGGGCTCTCCTCAGCCGCCTCTCTTCCGATCCGAGAAGAGGCGGCGGCGGCGGCGGGACCGAAAGTGATGCGGCGGCCGGGTACGGCTTACTTTCGGGCACGGCTTATATTAGCCGACCCCTCTGACACCCCCGATACGTCTTACAATCGGGGGTGTCTTACTATCGGGGAAACACGGTAGTAGACCGTGCAGCAAATAACATGGGAGTGTTAAGGGTTAAATATAAAGAAACACCTTGAAGACGCTGTTGACTTTAGTAGTGCTGCTTCATTCCGAACTATGTGTGTTACCTTCTTAAAGGAAGAAGAGGATGAATATCAGCCAGAAAACGTGACGTTTGCTCCCAAAGATGTGATGCCTGTGAACTTGGCTCCTAAAGATAATGTCCATGGACTTGGATATAAAGGCCTGGATCCAACCAAAGCTTTGTTTGGCATTTCAGAGGAAGACACAAACCTTTTTAGTCCTAGTTCTGAAAGTCTGACTCTGCTTGGTGATCTGCGTCACAGTAAAGGACGCAAACTTGGCATTTCAGGGCAGGTAAAACTTTATGTCTTAAGCATGTCTCTTTTATGGTTTTTAAAAAATGTTTTCTATGTTTTTATGGATCTAACTGAATTGTGTTTAGTACTAATGATGTTTAATACAGTTTCAATATTTGCATATTTCAAATTGTATTGTAATGCTTTTAATGTTAGCCGCTTTGAGTCTCCTTATGGAGAGAAAAAGTGGAATATCTATCTATCTATGTATATAATAAAAGTCAGTGTTTGCGGAGGACAGGAGGTGCGGAGGAATATGTGGCAGCGTTTCCATTGGTTGCCACTGTGGGATTATTTGCATAAAGGACTCTGATTGGCCAGCCTCAGACCTCCAACATTCTAAGGCACCAGACAAAGGGGATTGGTTGCCACCGAGGGAGTATTTGCATAAAGGACTCTGATTGGCCAGCATCCAAGAATCCAAGCCTCTACATTCAAACAACATGATTGGTTGCCACTGAGGCACACCAACCTTGGCACACAATGCCTTTCTCAAATAACCCGGGCACCGCCGGGTTTCCAAGCTAGTAAATAATAATAATTCCACAAGCCACCTCCTTGCGCGCCTTCCTCGGCGGCAGCGGTGGTAAAGGCGCACACGGGGCATGGGAGGAGGGAAAGACGTGCACCTTTCTCTTCTCCCTCACGCGCCTTTCTTACCTCTGCCGCCGAGGAAGGCGCACGTGGGGGGCGAGAGAGCAAGGGGAGAGGAGCGCACCTTTCCCTCCCCCCTCGCCCCATGCATGGCTTTTCTGCCTCCTGATGTTGTCCCCGCCACGGGAGAAGGAGAGCAAGGCCGTGGAAAAGCCTGTCGCTGGGGCTCCCTCCTCCTCCTCTGCCGCTGATGCCGCCACCAAGGAAGGCTTGCCTTTCCCTCCTCCTCCCTCATTCCGTGCGAGGTTTTCTTGGCGGAAGAGGGAGCCATGGCCATAGGGCTTGTCCGTGGGGCTCCCCACCGCCCAATTTGGGAATGACGGGTTTAAAGCTACAGACAATGCGGTTGCTGTTGTCCGGTTTTGGCCAAAATTATTTAGTTGCTTGTGCTCTTTCTAATTTTACCAGTTTTATTCTCATGTATGCAATGTTTCCAACTATGCCTTGAAGCTGTGACTGGTTGGCTGCGAGCCAGTCGGTTGAGAGTGAATCCATCGAAGACGGAGATCCTTTGGCTGGGTCGTCCAGGTGGGGGTGGGTGTCAGCTACCTATGCGAGACATTACGCCCATCGTCCTTAGTAAAGAGCTTGGGGGTCCAATTGGACCCGCTACTACCGTGTTTCCGCCGCCAGCCACGCCTCTGGGACTCTTCCTCTTTCTCCTTTCTCCAACGAAGGGAGGGAAGAGTCCCAGAGGGTGTGGCTAAGCGGCGCGTCAGAGTGACGCGCCGCGCTAGCCACGCCTCTGGGACTCTTCCCCCTCCCTTCCTTGAGAGGCCTAGCAGAAAGGTGCGTGGAGGTGTGCCGCGGCCGATGGACTGGTTGCGGCGGGCGACCAGGCACGGCTTACATGGCGGCGGCGACGGGCACGCGTCTTTGTTTATATAAGACGTGCCCCCAAAAGTAAGACGTGGGGGACTTGGGAAAAGAAAGTAAGACGCTGTCTTACTTTCGGGGAAACACGGTATCAATGGAGGCTCAGGTCTCCACTGTCAGTAGATCTACCTTTTTCCACCTACGGCAGGCTAGGCAGCTGACTCCCAATCTCACCAGACACGTCCTAGCCACGGTAATCCAGGCAAAGGTCATCTCGAGGCTAGACTACTGTAACGCCCTTTACATTGGTCTTCCTTTGTTGGTCATCCGGAGGCTTAAACTGGTGCAGAACGCGGCAGCGAGACTCTTGACCGGAGTACTGGCCAGGGCTCATATTACTCCAACTCTTCAGCGACTGCACCGGATGCCAATTGAGCACCGGATCATCTTCAAAGTGTTGGTTTTGACCTTCAAGGCCTTGTATGGTCTGGGGCCGGTGTACTTGAGGGACCGTCTACTCCCATATGTTTCCCAGAGATCTCTTCGATCAGAGGATCACAACCTCCTACAGATTCCTTCCTTACGAAACATCAATTTGTCTTCAACAAGGCAAAGGGCCTTCTCTGTGGCCGCACCGAGTCTATGGAATTCTCTGCCATCTGAAATCCGAGCAATTACTGTCTTGCTAGCCTTTCGGAAAGCTCGCAAAACAGCCCTTTTCCGTCAGGCATTTAACCTCTAACCACTCCTTGGTTGGTGCAAATACTGTTAATCTGTTTTAATTGGTTAATGCTGATACTGTACAGTTTTATTGTTTTAAATTGTTATTGGTTGATATACTGTAAACCGCCCTGAGCCAATTCGGAAGGACGGTATACAAATCGAAACAATAAATAAATAAAATAAAATGCTTTTGATACTAAATAAATAAATAAATACGTCCCCCAAAAAATAGATTTCCGAAAGTCGTATCTCAGCTTGATAAATGGAAGAGCTCTTCTCTCTTTCCTAATGTTGGAAATACAGCAGTCGTCCTTCCAGTTTTGCTCTGTTAAACAGTTTTAAATATATTATCAATTCGCATGCCTTATTGGCCTGTTAAAGGGACACTTGCCTGTGCTCATTCTCTGCCCTGTTCTTTTCCGTAGGCTTTTGGTGTTGGTGCTTTGGAAGAGGAAGATGCCGACATTTATGCAACGGAATCCCTTTCTAAATATGACTCTGTTTTGAAAGAGGAGGAGCCTGGCGACGGGTTGTATGGCTGGACAGCACCAAGGCAGTATACAAATAAGCCAGGTGTGGAAGAAGGGTGTGTTCTATTGGGATTTATTTAGCATATGGGGTGTTGCGTGGTTTCCGGGCTGTATGGCCATGTTATAGCGCATGGCAGCCCAACAGGCGGCCCGCGGGCTGTACACGGCCCCCCAGCCTGCTGGACACAGCCCCCGCTACCCTCCTGAAAGAATTTATTTTTAAAATATTTTTTAAAAATAATTTTTTTAAAAAATAATTTTTTTAAAAAAATTGGCGGCCGGGGAAGGGGAGGAGGAGGCGGGGCAGGGAGGAGGAAGGGAGCCAGCTCCTCCTCCTTGCCTCACCCCCTCCGTCACTCTCTCGCCCCCCGCCGCTGCGATCCGGTTCGGCGGGGGAGGGAGGGAGGAGGAGGAATCCTCCCTCCTCCTCCCCCGGCGCCGCGGCGATCGGGACACCGGCTGCGCCAGGAAGGGCGGGAGGGAGCGAGGGGGCGGGCCTCCTTCGCGGCGCCACTGGTGTCTCGATCGCCACGGCGGCGGGGGGAAGGAGGAGGAGGAATCCTCCCTTCCTCCTCCTCCTTCCCCCTGCCGCCGGCGATCGGAACACCCGGCTGCGCCGGAAGGGCGGGAGGGGCGGGCCTCCTTCGCGGCGCCGCTGGTGTCTCGATCGCCACGGCGGCGGGGGAAGGAGGGAGAGGAATCCTCCCTTTCCTCCTCCTCCTCCCTCCTTCCCCCCCTGCCTATGCGGTGATCGGGACACCGGCTGTGCCGGGAAGGGCGCGGAGGAGCGAGCCTCCTCCTCCTTCCCGGCGCAGCTGGTGTCCCGATCACCGCGGCGGGGGGGGGAGGAGGAGGAGGAGGAATCTTTAGCAGGAAGGGCAAAGCCATGGAGGACTCCCCTTGGCTTCGCCCTTCCTGCTAAAGTGTCATGCCAGCCTCAGAAACGGGCGAAATCGCCCGCTTCTGCCCCCCGGTATGACACTTTAGGAGGAGGGGCCGGGGCCGTGGGCGGCCCCCCAGGTCATCAGTGGCTTGAATTCCGGCCCTTGGCGGTTAGAAGTTGGACAGCCCTGTTATAGCGGCATTATCTCCTGACAATTTGCCTGCAACGCTGCTAAAACACGGCCATAGAGCCTGGAAATCACACAACACCCATGGATTCCGTCCGTGAAAGCCTTGGCAATATATATTAGCACATGTTATACAATTGCAGTGTTTTCAAAACTCTTCTAAATGATACTATTTTTCAGGAATCAACAAAGAGCTGAAATACATTGGGAAAATTTTGGATGGTTTCCTACTGGCGTCCGCGTTGATTGTTCCTCCAAAAGTAGGTAAACCACTCCTCTCTCTGGGTAGAACATTTCTTAGAGCAGTTCCATTTTCTTAAGATAATTGAGTGGATTGCTTAGGATTTATTAAGGCAGTGTTTTTCAATCTTTTTTGAGCCGCGGCACATTTTTTACATTTACAAAATCCTGGGGCAAACCACCAACCAAAATGACACAAAATGACACTCTAACACGGTCATACATATAGTTAATATGTTTTGAAATGTATTTATACACTCAGTGTGAAACCTGGGCCTGTTTCGATGAACACTACATAGATATCCTGGCAGGAATGGCAGAAAGACACAAACTTCCCACACAGAACTCCCATAACCAAGAGAAAATACTATAAGAGTTTGGTGGGCATTGACCTTGGGTTTTGGAGTTGTAGTTCACCTATATCCAGAGAGCACTGTGGACTCAAACAATGTTGGATCAGGACCAAACTTGGCAGGAATACTCAATATGCCCAAATGTAAACACAGATGGAGTGTGAGGAAAATAGACCTTGACATTTGGGAGTTACAGTTTCTGGGATTTATAGTTAACACACAATCAAAGAGCATCCTGAACTCTTGCAACAATGGAATCGAACCAAACTTGGCATATTGAACTCTCATTACCAACAGAAAGTACTGAAAGGGTTTGCTTGGGAATTGACCTTGAGTTTGGAAGTTGTAGTTCACCTAAACCCAGAGAGCACTGTGGACTCTGTTGCAGTTTGTCAGTCTGTGCGGAAGCTCAGTAGTCTTTCCAGTTTTAGACCTCTGCTAAATCACACAGAGCCAGAGTAAATGAAAAAACAAAACTTTACTCTTAAGTAAGCAGCTTTAACAAAAAAACCAGCATTACAAATTAAACATAGTCCATTGCAGATATCTTACTCAAAGTCCAATGCATTATCACCATGCATAATCTGCATCTTCGATGGTGTAAGAAGTCCTTTGGTAAATGGTCCAGGACAAGTCCAGTGGTAGATCCATGGCAGTCTTCATGATCTCCTTCTTCACACAAAGGGTCAAGGAAAAACCCTCCTCATGATACACTCAATGCTCAAGCTTAATTGCTTCATTGTCCAGGTGTTTCTCCTCAACACACACATTCAAACAAGAAGATCCTGCAATTACTTAGCTAAACTCCATATACTGTAACAGACTCAAATAATGTTATGTTATGTTGTTATTTGTTTTCTATCCAGAATCACAATGTTGGAAGGAGGCTCGCCACCTTAAGGTCCCTAAAACAGGCATGGGAAAACTTTGGCCCTCTGGATGCTTTGGACTTCAACTCCCACCATTCCTAACAGCCTGAGGCCCTCTCCTGCTTAAGTGGCTGAGGGGGAAAAAGGAAAAGGGCCTGAGGCTGCTAGGAATGGTGGGAGTTGGAGTCCAAAACACCTGGAAGGTCCAAGTTTGCCCATGCCAGCTTTCGACAGAGACCTCTTCCTCCGCCTTCCCCTTCACGCCCTTTCTTCCCCCTCCTGCCGAACACTTACTTTTTCTTCTACACTGCCGCTTCTGCCGCCATTTTGATCCGAGGGGGCAGCGTGAGCGTGTTCAGGAGGGGAGGGGGGAGGGAGGAAGACGTGACCCATGTGGGCGCTACTGCACAGACTACCGCCCCAGAGCAAGCGAGGCAAAGCGAGGCAGGGAAGAAGGAGTGAGTGGAGAAAGAAAAAGTGTTCGGCAGAAGGGGAAGAAAGGGTATTGGAGGTTCCAATTTCCCACGGCACACCTGATGATCGTTCACGGCACACTGGTTGGGAAACATTGGATTAAGGAGCCATTGCTAGGCAGTTTACTTGTGTATGACCGCACCAGGATGTCCTCCAAATTGCACCAAGATGTAGAATGGGTCATGTGGGCTCTGCGTGCCAAGTTCATTCTTGATCCGTCATTGGTGTGAGTCACAGTGGTCTCAGGAAGTGAGCGGAGGTACTGCAAGTCCCATTGTCCATGGTCCATCCTCCCTCAAACCACACTAGGACATAAAGTGGGTCATGGTGGCGGGGCCTGTGTGCCAACTTTGGTCCTGATCTGTCATTGGTGAGGGCCATAGTGGGCTGTGGATCTGAAGGAATCGAAAGTGCTGCAAATCCCATCATCCATGGTCCATCCTTTCCCAATATAAAGTGGATCATGGGCGTTATGTGGGCCAAGTTTGGTCTAGGTCCGTCATTCGTGGCGTGTGAAAGTGGCAATCATTCAGAAAACTGCCACATACACAGATACATACATACATACCCACATACAAACATTGACTTACATACTAACATACAAACATAGATTGTATAGTAACGAGTGTCTGATGTGCGCATTAGATATAGCTGATGTATAAGCAGTCATTTAAGAATATATATATATTCAGCCTCCCTTTGTGTTATGTTGTTTTTTTCTTTGAAGACTTACCCTCCTCCTGATTTGCCAAGGGATTACAGACCCATCCATCACTTCCGACCCACGGTAAACACCAGAAGTGAAAATTCCCATTTAGTGCAAATTTTAGCAGAATCTACAGGGAAATTCCAGAATGAGCCAGTATTGCCAAGCAGACACCAAAAGACTGCTTCTCAGAGGAGGGGAATTGCTGGCGAGACTAGTCTACAAGGTACCAGTATATTATAATGTTAATTTCCAATGTATACTGTATGTTCCATCATTGTATTCCAATCTCTCGGCATTACTTTGCGAATGAAGATTCTTAGGAAGGACTCATCCCACACTTTTTAATAGCGCGTTGATGACTAAAAAGGCCAATCTGAGATAGGCAAGTTCGGTTGCAGAAAGCACAGCAGAAAGTCTCCTTGGTGATGTTGTTTCCAAGTTGCGGTTCTTTCTGCGTTGTCGTTTGTTTTCGAGACCCATTCGCCGTGTCTTCTTGAAAGAGGCCGCAGCATTGTGGATAGTGCGTCCCCATGCCTCCCAATGGGAGGCAAGGGTGGACCATTGTTGGTGATCAATCTGGCCGAGCCTCAGATGTTGTTTCAGGGAGTCCTTATATCTCTTTTGGGAGGCGCCTCTCTTACGCTGACCCGTGGTGAGTTCACCATAGAGTAGTATCTTTGGGAGGCGGTGGTCCTCCATCCTAGAGACCTTGTGGCCTGCCCAGCGCAGCTGTGTTCTCAATAGCATGGCCTCAATGCTGGTGATCCCTGCTTGCTCAAGGACAGCAACATTCGTCACATAGTCGGTCCAGCGTATATTTAGGATTGTGCAAAGACCGCACTGATGAAAGCGTTCAAGGAGTCGTAGGTGTTGGCGATAGGTGACCCATGTTTCCGACCCATAGAGGAGAGTAGACAGTACGATACAGACATCTGTATTCTAATAATAAATCTAATAATAATATGATATTATAATTATATATTTATATTACATGTAATATTACTAATAATATTATAATGATATAGTACAATATAGTAATATATAATAGTGATATTGTACTATGCTAATAATATAATATATTGTATATATATATATATCTTGTCTATATATATGAAAAGAGAGTGGTCGTGGTACCCGGCAAATAGGCGCAAAAACTACATGTCCCACACACACAAAAAACCCCAAGGCCACTGATCCATACCCTGGTTCCTATAGGGCCCACAAAAACACCTAAAACACAACGCCCCCTCAAAAACACCCCGAAAAACAACATTTCACGCATGCGCGAGCGCGGCGGCGCGGCCGCAGCTAAGACTCCGTGCACCTCCTCCTCCAACGCACCCCCCACCCCACCTCCACGCGCCAACACCTTCCCACCAACCCGGACACGCCACGCCGCTCACCCGCTGCCTGAACCCCCCGCGCCCGCCCGCCGTGCCCCTCCTCCTCCAACGCGTCAAACCGCTCCTCAACCGGGACACGCGCCTGCAACCTTAGCCACCTTCTCCACCGCCTCCTTACCCTTCCTCACCGGCTGCCATCCCTTTGCCGCCTCACAGAGGGAGACCCGCAGCCGCTCTCCACCGCCGCATCGGTCGCTTCTGGGGCTCTCGGGAAGCCACACTGAAAATACCCAAAAACTACAAAAAACATGGCGGCGAACCGCTTCGGTCCGGCCGAAAAAGGCTCGACGGAAGTCAATCCGTCAGGAAAAGGGTCGGCAGGAAACTGGCGCCCAAACAATGCCGACCGGAGGTCCCGCCCCCTCCTGGCCCGAAGTGCCGCCAGGAAAGATGGCGGCCGCCATGGAGCACCGGCTACCATACGGAGAGCTCCTGGGTACTCCGAGAAGCTTCCGCGCCCCTGAGCCTGCCCTCCCGGAGGGGACGGAGGTGAAGAACTTGAGGCGTGGGGGCGCTGCCCGCGCGCTACTGCCCTCCGGATGGCAGAGGTGAAGAGGAAAAGACCGGGCCGCTGCTGCCGCCTTCTTTTCCCTCCTCAGCCCCCTTCTTTTCCTCCATCAGCCTCAGGACCTTTCCTTCTCCCCCTCAGCCTACGGCCCCAACCCCCCCCCCCCCACGTCAGCCCCAGGCTCCTTCTCTTCTCCCCTCACCCTCAGCCCCTTCTTTTCCTCTCTCAGCCTCAGACCCCTTGTTCCCCCTTCCCCCCCTCATGTGTATGTACACATGCACACACATATATAGTACCATACACATTATACATATATAAACATACATACACATATATACATATACACCCACATATATACACTACATACACACATATACACATGCACACACCCACCAAGACCATAAGTAGCATCATTTTCAAACCCTTACATACTCAGACTTTCCGCATCTCCTAAATAGGGCACAGCAACGCGTGAAAAAATTAAGTTTCTGAAGTAGAACAACTACTTTCAAATTAAGGACCACACAATTAAACAGGAAATAACACTTTCGAACCGCTTTTTACGAATGTTATTACATAGTGTTATCAAAATAAATTTAACCCTTTCAGTGCTTGACGCACATTTTTGTAATTAAAAATACCTAGTTATTTTTTTAGTATTTCTGACAATTTCTTTGTAGCTTTGAGTCAGAGCTCATATTCTAGGTCAGGGCTGTCCAACTGGCGGTCCGGGGGCCGTATACAGCCCCCCAGCCCCTTCCCTCCGGCCCCCTAAGCTTTTAAATAAAAAAAAAATTGAAAAATAAAATAAATAATATTTTTTTAAAAATACCTACTTCGGGTTCGGAGCAAGTATTCTTGAATGCACGCAATCCACATGGGATTTCGCTGTCAACGCTGATCACGCCGTTGATAGCGAAATCCGTGTGGATTAGTATTCTCCTAATACTCTTCGGCTACTCTACTACTGGATCGCTTAGTCCCACAGACGTGATTAGGACCTTCTTCGACTCAGTCGGTCATCGCCTTTCTCGTCATCCAGGTACTCCTGGATCCTGCGTGTTTGGAAAAGGTAGGCTGAAGCAGGGGGCTCCTCATTCCCTCCCCCCATCTCCCCTCATGTATTAAATATAAAATAATATCTATTTAAAGATGAAATAAGGGGAGATGGGATACATGATTAATTTAAGGGGGGAGGGGAGGATGGGAATTAAATATATTTAATAATAAATTAAAATAAGGGGAGGATGGAATTAAATATATTTAATATTAAATTAAAATAAGGGGGAGGGGAGGATGGAATTAAATATATTTAATATTAAATTAAAATAAGGGGAGAGGGGAGGATGGATTTAAATATATTTAATACTAGCTGTACCCGTGCACGCGTTGCTGTGCCATGACTCTATCTCTGTATCTCTTTCTCTCTCCCTTTCTCTATTTCTCTCTCTCTCTCTCTGTCTCTCACTCTCTCTCTCCCTCCCTCCCTCTCTCTCTCTCTCACTCACTCTATCTCTCTCTCTCTCTCCCTCCCTCTCTCTCACTCTCTCTCTCTCTCTCTCTCTCTCTCTCTCTCTCTCTCTCTATCTCTCTCTCTCTCCCTCCCTCTCTCCCTCCCTCCCTCACTCTCTCTCTCTCCCCCTCTCTCTCTCTCCCTCCCTCCCTCACTCTCTCTCTCTCACTCCCTCTCTCCCTCCCTCCCTCTCTCTCTCTCACTCACTCTCTCTCTATCTCTCTCTCCCTCTCTCTCTCTCTATCTCTCTCTCTCTCCCTCCCTCTCTCTCCCTCTCCCCCTCTCTCTCTCTCTCTCTCTCCCTCTCTCACTCACTCTCTCTCTCCCCCTCTCTCTATCTCTCTCTCTCTCTCTCTCTCTCTCTCTCTCTCTCTCTCTCACTCCCTCCCTCACTCTCTCTCTCTCTCTCTCCCTCTCTCTCTCTCTCTATCTCTCTCTCCCTCTCTCCCTCTCTCTCTCTCTCTCTCCCTCTCTCTCTCCCCCCCTCTCTCTCTCCCTCCCCCTCCCTCTCACTCTCTCTCTCCTCTCTCTCTCTCTCTCTCCTCCCTCTCCCCCTCTCTCTCTCCTCTCTCTCCTCTCTCCTCTCTCCTCTCACTCCCTCCCTCCTCCCCTCCCTCCCTCCCTCCTGGCGCTCCTTCCCTTCTCGGCGCCTCCTCCTCCTGCGGACTCCTTCCTTCCTAGGGCCCAAAAGGCTGCCCTGGAAAGTGCCTGGAAAGATCTTTTTTCCAGGCGCCCTAGGAGGCACTGAAGGTAAGCTGAGGAGGAGGAGGGTGGGGCGGGGGGTGGGAGGGGCTGGGGAGAGGGGTGGGCGGGTCCCCGCCCCCTGGCCAGCCACGCCTGCGCTCCGTTAAACCGGGCGAGGAGGGGTGGCGGGGGAGGTGGGAGGGGCTGGGGAGGGTGGGCGGGTCCCCGCCCCTGCCCACCCCCTCGCCGCTCCGTTAAACCGGGCGAGGAGGGGGGTGGCGGGGGAGGGGGGAGGCTGGGAGGGTGGGCGGGTCCCCGCCCCTGGCCACGCCCCTCGCCGCTCCCGGCGGGAGGGGCGGGGAGGGGGGTGTGGGAGGGGCTGGGGAGGGGTGGGGTCCCCGCCCCTGGCCCACCGGGCCACGCCCCTCGCCGCTCCGTTAAACCGGGCGGAGGGGGGTGGGGGGGGTGGGAGGGGCTGGGGGTGGGCGGGTCCCCTGGCCACGCCCCTCACCGCTCACCGTTAAACCGGGCGGGGAGGGTGGCGGGGGAGGTGGGAGGGGCTGGGGAGGGGTGGGGAGGGGTGGGGTCCTCGCCCCTGGCCACGCCCCTCGCGCTCCGTTAAACCGGGCGGGGAGGGGGTGGCGGGGAGTGGGGGGTGGGGAACCTCCTTCCAGGTTCCCCCCCGCCGCTCTTCCTGATCAAAGGAGGAGGCGGAGGAGGCGCTCTGGCTGCCATGTGCGAACGTTCTAAACGTTCGCTGGCAGCGTATGGCCGGGTGGGAGTTCCGTTGGCAATTTTTTGGGGATCGTTTTTGGGTGCTGGGAGGTATGTAGGTCCGTTTTTTTGCTGTTGTCTGTAGCGAGTGTAATGGTCCAGTAGGCTGCCAAGTTTGGTGCTTCTGCGAGCCATAGTTTCTTTGTCTATATCAATCTTTGCACGACCTTGTCTCCTGTATATATATAGATTAAATAAAAATAAGGGGAGCGGGGAGGAGGGTATTAAATATATTTAATATTAAATTAAAAAAAATAAGAGGGGAGGATGGAATTAAATATATTTAATATTAAATAAAAATAAGGGGAGAGGGGAGGATGGAATTAAATATATTTAATATTAAATTAAAATAAGGGGAGGGGGATGGAATTAAATATATTTAATATTAAATTACAATACGGGGAGGGAGGATGGAATTAAATATATTTAATATTAAATTAAAATAAGGGGAGGGGGGGATTGAAAAAAATATATATAAAATAAAATTAAAATAAGGGGAGGGAGGATGGAATTAAATATATTTAATATTAAATTAAAATAAGGGGAGGGGAGGATGGAATTAAATATATTTAATATTAAATTAAAATAAGGGAGAGGGAGGATGGAATTTTATATATTTAATATTAAATTAAATTAAGGGGGTGTATGTAATTAAATATATTTAATATTAAATTAAAATAAGGAGAGGGGAGGATGTAATTAAATATTTTTAATATTAAATTAAAATAAGGGGGAGGATGGAATTAAATATATTTAATATTAAATTAAAATAAGGGGGGAGGAGGATGGAATTAAATATATTTAATATTAAATTAAAATAAAGGAGAGGGAGGATGGAATTAAATATATTTAATATTAAATTAAAATAAGGAGAGGGGAGGATGGAATTAAATATATTTAATATTAAATTAAAAAAGGGGGGGAGAGGGAGGATGGAATTAAATATATTTAATATTAAATTAAAATAAGGGGGAGGGGAGGATGGAATTAAATATATTTAGTATTAAATTAAAATAAGGGGAGAGGGAGGATGGAATTAAATATATTTAATATTAAATTAAAATAAGGGGAGAGGGGAGGATGGAATTAAATATATTTAGTATTAAATTAAAATAAGGGGAGAGGGGAGGATGGAATTAAATATATTTAATATTAAATTAAAATAAGGGGAGGGGAGGATGGAATTAAATATATTTAATATTAAATTAAAATAAGGGGAGAGGGAGGCTGGAATTAAATATATTTAATATTAAATTAAAATAAGGGGAGAGGGGAGGATGGAATTAAATATATTTAATATTAAATTAAAATAAGGAGAGGGAGGATGGAATTAAATATATTTAATATTAAATAAAAATAAGGGGGAGTATGGAATTATATATATTTAATATTAAATTAAAATAAGGCGAGGGGAGGATGGAATTAAATATATTTAATATTAAATTAAAATAAGGAGGAGGATGGAATTAAATATATTTAGTATTAAATTAAAATAAGGAGAGGGAGGATGGAATTAAATATATTTAATATTAAATTAAAATAATTTAATATCTTATCCCTGCATTTAATGTCAGTAAAATATTATATTTGACTGTATGGATGCCCCTTTTGAATGCCCACCCTGCATTTTATCTCAGTAAAGATTATATTTGACTGTATGCATGCATGGGCGGGGGGCGGAGAGGGCGGAGCCGGGGGAGGGCGGAGCCAGGGGGGGGCGGGGGCAGACCCTACGGCCCCCCAGGTCATCAGTGACCAGAATTCAGGCCCTTGGGCCGGTAGAAGTTGGACAGCCCTGTTCTAGGTCAAGTTTTCAGTAACCAAAGCCATGTTTATCAAATTATCATTACTGTAGATCTGTTATGAAACTAAGTACCTTTGATATAACCATCAGTGAGTTCTGAGGGACATGCATGAATACTAGGCATGGTTTAGAACCCAAAAATAGCAAATCATAAATCTCATGGGGGGGGGGGGATTTTTTTTTGATTAGTAATAGGAAGACTTACAAAAAAATTTCCCAAAAGTTCTAAAATGTAACTTCATTACTAACGAAATTCGTTAGTAATTCGTATGCCAGAGCATGCGCATTCCAGATGGTTTTGGCCTACAACTCCCAGAAATCCTAACAGCTGGTAAATTGGCTGGGATTTCTGGGAGTTGTAAACAAACTTGAATAAATCACACTGAATTCTAGATGGGACTCTCCAAATAGGAAGAGGGAGGGGAGGGAAGGAGAGAGGAGGAGCGGGTATTCTATTCTTGGAAGCAGCAAAGAAAAGGAGGAGGAGCCCCTCGCTCCTCGCTGCCTCTCTCTCACCCCGATCCCGAGGAGCGAGGGCCCCAAGTTTGCCCAGGCTGGTCATATACCTACATTCCATGCACATGCAATAATACAGCAGTAATAACAATGGGTATAAGAAGAGGTAAAATTCAAAACCGAAGTATTCTGACTGGTCCCTGCCTCATGCGGTGCAAACGGGCTCTTCTGTGAGCCCGGGAAATTAGCCGGGAAAAGCCAGCGTTTGCTGCCTGGGTGCACACACATACATATTCTTTGGGGGCGTTGCTGCAGAATCTTCTCTATGAGGCCGGGATTCTGCAACAAATCCCCCTCCCAAGAATATGTATATGTGTGCTCCCAAGCGGCAACGCTGGCTTTTCCCGGCTAATTTCGAGCCCGTTTGAACCGCATGAGGAGAGACCAGTCAGAATACTTCGGTTTGAATTTCACCTCTTCTTATACCCATTGTTATTACTGCTGTATTATTGCATCTGCATGGAATGTAGTTATATGACCAGTTGGATTACTTATAATATTAGGCACTTACAGTAGCATTCATTCTATTATACATTAGGTTGGTTTCTCACCCCAATACTCTTTGATGCTTTAGATCCTGGCAGGGCAGGAGAGGCAGGAAGCCTGGAAAAAATGTAAACAGAGAGGATTACTCAAGTAAATCTGCAAGGAGGCCCTTCATCCAAAGTGCCTCCTTTGCAGATTTACTCTGAGTAATCCTCTTTGTTTACATTTTTTCCAGGCTTCCTTCCAGCCGAAAGAAGGAGCGAGTTTAGGGCTTGCCTTGCCATAATATTGGCAAGGGAGGCGGGAGGGTGGTGAGAGAGAAGGAGGGTGCCCCCCCCTTATGCCCCCCTTACGACCTAATAACGACACTTAAGAAAATCCTGGCCCCCCAAGTTCGAAAAATAAAGTCCACTTCCTGGTTGGCGTTCCAGGTGCGGAAACGCTCGAAAGTAGCATTTCTTACGAATTTCTTACGAAACGAATCATTTTCATAACTTTTTTCTCATGCCTAATGAATACATAATGTTTGAACTAAAAGTTACATATCATCATTTCTGTAGCTTCTTGATTTACCTTCAAACTGAAGAGTTTTACAGTTGTTTTTTACACTGTTTTTTAAAAATTGTTTAGGTCCAGCAACTTCTGTTCTTGAGTATTTGTCAGATAAAGACAAAGAAAGGATCCAGGAGGCGAAACAAGCGGCAGAGACTCAAGCAAAGACTCCATCTCTGCCCCAGCAGTGCCTGCAAAACAGACTCCAAACCCCGGCTTTGCACGATGCGCCACCAATGTGGCAGCAGTTCACTTCAGCGGCTTCTAGCGACTTCAGACCATTTGCAAAAGATCCAGAAAAACAAAAGAGATATGAAAATTACACAGCAAGTCTCAAACATGATACGAAAGGTAATTACCAAAACACAGACAACTCTTGTTCCTTGTGATAAGATGGTTTTGGCGCCTTGATCAAAGCTTAGTGTTTCTGATGGGTAAAAAAGAAAGAAAATGACAAAAATTAAAAGGAATTGACAACTGGGCAAAATATAAACTGCTCTTAATTATTTAACGTTTATTACGAACTAGCTCAGGTACCCTGCAATGCTGGTTTAGGTGTTTTGTAAGGATAAACATTATAAATAATCATTGTTTGTTTTTGGATTTTATTAATAGTCCCACTAAAAAATGCATAAGGATGTGGATAAACTACAACTCCCATCATCCTCTTGTCATTGCACCCAAATCAAACCAGTAGTTGAAGTTGGTCGTAGAGGGTCTGCGTGCCAAGTTTGGTCCTGATCCATCGTTGGTGGGAGTCACAGGGCTCTATGGATGTGGGAGCCAATGTAGGTAGATACATATATAGGTAGATACGTACATATATCGGGGTCCTTGGTGACTCAGCGGGTTAAACCACCGAGCTGCTGAACTTGCTGACTGAAAGGTTGGCTGTTCAAATCCGGGGAGTGGGGTGAGCTCCTGCTGTTAGCTCCTGCCAACCTAGCAGTTCGAAAACATGCAAATGTGAGTAGATCAATAGGTAGCGCTTCTGCAGTAAGGTAACGGATCTCCGTGCAGCCATGTTGGCCATGTGACCTTGGAGGTATCTATGGACAATGCTGGCTCTTCAGTTTAGAAATGGAGATGAGCGCCACCCTCACAAGAGTCAGACACGACTAGACTGAATGTCAAGGGGAAGCCTTTACCTTTATGCACACGTGTGTGTGTGTGTGTGTGTGTGTGTATATATATATACACACATATATATACACACACAGACAAACACACATATATATACATACAAACACATATATACACGCAGACACACATGTTTATTATCTATATAGAAGATAAATAGAAGATAGATCTTTCCAGTGTGTTTTTACGATGTTCTTCAGAGACATATACAGTGATACTGTGAATTAAAAGAGTTATATTTCTTCTGTGACCGAGCTCTTAACTCAAACTGCTCTTATCTCAAAGTGAATTTTCCCGTTGAAGTGCTATTAATCTGTTCCGGCCCCGCGAATCGCTGTTAACGCAAACACTTGTAAAATGAGACGCTCTTAAGTCAAGGTTCCACTGTACAGCTATTGCCGTCTCATTTTCTTGATACGTTAACAGCAGCTCGCAGAGTTTGCTGCATGAAAATACAACGACGGGGTAATAGCTTTCTTTGCCACCATCGATATCTTCTTTAGGTTTTTGCGTTTCCGTGAAGGCTGTTGTCTGCTGGTTTTCCTTTGTTTCAATGCTTTAAAAGTGAGAACAGCTTTGATTTTATTTTTAAAATCCCATTTTCACACAACTTAGTTTGACGAATTGCCTATTTTGCCGCCTTTGATCTTCCAGCAGAAGTTCTAGCGAGCTGCGTCGATCCTAATATGACAGAATGGGAACGGCGGAGGGAGCAAGAGGAGTTTTCTCGTGCTGCGATTCTCTACAAATCCTCCAGCTCCATCCTGTCTTCAAGGTTTACTTCTGCAAAGCATGAAGATGACGCCGACAAAGTAGAAGTTCCTCGGGATCAGGAGGTGTGTTCTTATTACTATTATTACTGAACTATGCTGTCCCCAGTTACTGCTTATGATTGACATAAGAATCAGAGGATAATTCAGTCCTTTCTGGAGGGTCGTTCCCAGATGATAAGGCTGGGTGACCCCTTCTCGGACCCCTGGCCATTGACCTGTGGGGTACTGCAAGGTTCCATTCTGTCCCCCATGCTTTTTAACATCTATATCAGGGCAGTCCAACTTCTGCCTGCTCAGGGGCCGGACTTCTGGTGAGTGAACACCTGGGGGGCCACCCGGCCACGCCCCCGGCCATGCGGCTCCGCCCCCTCTCCCAAAGCATCAGAACAGGTGTTCTGACGCTTTGGGAGAGAGGGAGGCGCCGCGGGGGACTCCCCCTCCCTTCCAAGGTATCACGGCAGCCGCGGAAGCCGGCCATTTCGCCGGCTTGAGCGGCTGCTGTGACGCTTTGGGAGAGAGGGAGGTGCCGCGGGGGACCCCCCCTCCCTTCCAAGGCATCACGGCAGCCGTGCCGGGAAGGAGGAGGAGGAGGAGGCCCGCCCCCTCACTCCCTCGCTCCCTTCCCGGCGCAGCCGGTGTCCCGATCGCTGTGGCGCCCGGGGGAAAGAGGAGGAGGAGGAGGAAGGGAGGATTCCTCTCTCCCCCCCGCCGCTGCGAACCGGATCGCAGCAGCGGGGCGGAGAGAGGGACGGAGGGGGCGAGGCAAGGAGGAGCTGGCTCCCTTCCTTCTCCCTGCCCTGCCTCCTCCTCCTCCCCTCCCTCCCCCACCCCCGCTGCTGCGATTTCACAGCGGCGGTGCGGAGAGAGGGACGGAGGGGGCGGTGCAGGGAGGAGGAGCTGGCTCCCTTCCTCCTCCCTGCCCCGCCTCCCGCCCCCCGGCCGCCATTTTTTAATTTTTTTAAAAAAAAATCTTTCAGGAGGGTAGCGGGGGCCGTGTCCAACAGGCTGGGGGGCCGTGTACGGCCCGCGGGCCGCCTGTTGGCCAGCCCTGATCTATATGAAACCGTTGGGAGAGGTCATCTGGAGTTTTGGGGTTGGGTGCCCAGCTCCACTACTCTTTTCCACTAGAATCCAAGGAAATCCCCCGGAGTCTGGACCAGTGCCTGGCCGCTGTGCCGACTTGGATGAAGGGGAAAAGGGTGAAGCTCAATCCCGATAAGACAGAGGTCCTCCAGGTCAGTTGCATGTCTGACCAGGGTATTGGGTGACAACCTGTGCTGGACGGGGTTGCACTCCCCCTGAATATGCAGGTCTGCAGCTT
The DNA here is from genome assembly GCA_030556195.1 of Anolis apletophallus. Taxonomy (NCBI): domain Eukaryota; kingdom Metazoa; phylum Chordata; class Lepidosauria; order Squamata; family Anolidae; genus Anolis; species Anolis apletophallus. The sequence goes on from JARBWK010000014.1 coordinate 11,091,852, forward strand.
GGGGGTCCTCCTGGACTCAGCACTGACGCTTGATGTGCAGGTGTCGGCGGTGGCTGGGAGGGCCTTTGCACAATTTAAACTCATGCACCAGCTGCGACCATACCTTGCGAAGCCTGACCTGACCACGGTGGTCCACGCCTTAGTTACCTCTAGATTGGATTATTGCAATGCACTCTACGTGGGGCTTCCCTTGAAGACGGCCCGGAAACTCCAATTGGTCCAACGCTCGGCAGCCAGACTTCTAACTGGGGTGAATTACAGGGAGCGGTCAACCCCCCTGTTCAAGGAGCTCCATTGGCTGCCGTTCATTTTCCGGTCCCAATTCAAGGTGCAGGTTATAAAGCCCTACACGGTTTGGGACACGCCTACCTTCATGACCGCCTCTCCTACCACAAACCTGCACGATCTCCTGGAGAGGCCTTTCTTTCGCCCCTTCCTCTATCTCAGGCTCGACTTGTGGGTACGAGGGAGAGGGCCTTCTCCGCTGTAGCCCCACCACCTTTGGAATTTGCTACCTGGGGAGATCAGACAAGCCCCTACCCTAGCAGTCTTCAAGAAAGAGCTAAAAACCTGGCTCTTCCAATGTGCCTTCAGAGAGTGACCATTCAATCCATCATTTGCTCCTACCTCCAAATCGCCCTCGTGAGAAAGCAGCTCCCCCCCTCTACGGTCCTTTGTCCAATCACTTAAAACATGGCTCTTTGGTAGAGCATTTATTATTTATTTATTTATATTTATCACTTATTAATTCGCACTTGATTGGCCGCCCTTCTCCGGGCGTATTCATAAACAGTCAGGTTTAACGATATTAAAACGAAATCTATTAAACAATATTTAACCTGTAATCTATTTTAAATCGCCACTTGTTGTGTAGTGTATCCTGTTTTACCTGTTTATGTACAGTAAGTCGCCCAGAGTACTTCGGTGAAGGGCGACTAATGAAAGAATAAAATGAATGAATGAATGAAAGGTTAAACCCCACTGCTTCTCCTTTTTGGGCTCCTTTTCTACAAATACACTCTTTGTTCCTATCACACCCAGGGTTTTAACCTTCTGACATTTTATCCTAGACATCTGGCCCGCCCGCTGTATTGACTATACCAGTGCTGTCCAACATCTACCGGACCGGGGGCCGGATGTTTGGTCACTGATGACCTGGAGGGGGCGCGCCACGCCCGCCCCGCCCGACAGCAGCTTCCAGGGTGAAAGGAGGGAGGGAGGGAGGGAGGCGTCCTGGCAGGGAGAAGGCAGCGGATCGCTGCCTCTTCCCTGCCAGGCCCCTCCGTCCTTCCTTTCCTCCCCGGAGGCGGTGTCCCAAACGGAACGCCGCTTCCAGGGTGAAAGGAGGGAGGGGAGGAGGCGTCCTGGCAGGGAGAAGGCAGCGGATCGCTGCCTCTTCCCTGCCAGGCCCCTCTGTCCTTCCTTTCCTCCCGGGCGGCGGCGTCCCAAACGGGAGGTGTTGGAAGGGCGGGGATGCCCGTGGCTCTCCTCCCTTCAAGGCACCCTGGCAGCAGCTGAAGGCGGCGATTTCGCCGCCTTCAGCTGCTGCCAGGGTGCCTTGAAAGGGAGGGAGGAGCCACGGGCATCCCTTCTCCCTTCCAAGGCATCGGCGCCGGCGAGAGAGGGACAAGGCGGCGGTACAGGGAGGAGGGGCCAGCTCTCTTCCTCCTGCCTGTATCGCCTCCGTCTCTCTCAGCGGCGCCGCTGCAAACTGCCTCGCAACGGCGCCGCCGAGAGAGGGAGAAGGGGCGATACAGGCAGGAGGAAGAGAGCTGGCTGCTCCTCCCTTCCTTTATCGCCCCCTCCGTCCCTATCTCGGCGGCGCTGATGCGATGCAGTTTGCATTGGCGGCGCCGAGAGAGGGAGAAAGGGGGCGGTGTAGGGAGGAGGAAGAGAGCTGGCTCCTCCTCCCTGTACCGCCCTCTTTCTCCTCTCTCGGCGGCGCCAATGCAAACTGCATCGCATCGGCGGCGCCGAGAGAGGAACGGAGGGGGCGATACAGGCAGGGAGAAGGAGCCAGCTCGCCTCCTCCTCCTGTCCCGCCTCCTCCCCCGGCCGCCATTTTTTTCCAAAAAAAAATTTCAATTTTTTTTTTGGAAAAAAATCTTGCTGGGGGTAGCGGGGGCCGTGTCCAACAGGCTGGGGGCCGGATGCGGGCCGCGGGCCGCCTGTTGGACAGCCCTGGACTATACTATGTGTTGCTATATTGTTTATTTTATTTGTCATTTTATATATTTTGTAATGATTTTGGTTTCCTTTGCTCTTTTATGTTCAACTGTGTTTTATTGTTTTTTTGGGCTTGGCCTCATGTTAGCTGCCCCGAGTACCTTTTGGGGTGATGGAGGAAGGTTATAAATAAAGATTATTATTATTATTATTATTATTATTATTGTAACACAGACATGGGCAAACTTGGGCCCTCCTCCAGGTGTTTTGGATTCCAACTTCCACAATTCCTGACAGTCAGCTGTTAGGAATTGTGGGAGTTGAAGTCCAAAATACCTGAAGGAGGGCCCAAGTTTAGTTTGCCCATGCCTGCTGTAACTGATATGTATTTAATTTTTTGGGTTCCTACTAATCATTGTATGTTTATTTTAGGCTAACGTCGATGACAAAAAGGCAGCTGCAGAGATGAAGATGTTTGGCAAGCTCACAAGAGAGAGGTTTGAATGGCACCCGGACAAACTGCTGTGCAAAAGGTTTAATGTTCCCGATCCCTATTCAGAGTAAGTACTTAAAGTTGGTCACGATATGTATGTGTGCCAAGTTGAAACCAGATCTATTGTCGCTGGGGTTCACAATGCTCTCTGGGTGCGAGTGAACTATAAATCCTATTGCCCTCTATCATTCCCCACCCCCAAGCCCACCAGTGCTTAAAGTTGGTCATGATGAGTGTGTGTGCTAAGTTTGGTCCAGATCCATTGTTGGTTGGGTTCATAGTACGCTTTGATTATGAGTGAACTATAACTCTCATTGTCCTCTATCATTTCCCTCCCTCTCAAGCCCACCAGTACTTAAAGTTGAGCATGATGGGTCTGTGTGATAAGTTTGGTCCAGATCCATCATTTCTTGAGTTCAGAGTACTCCTTTATTATGGGTGAACTATAACTCCCATTGTCCTCTACATTCTCCTTCCCCACGCCCAAGCCTACTAGTCCTTTAAGTTGGGCATGATGGGTCTGTGTGCTAAGTTTGGTCCAGATCCATCATTTATTGGGTAGAAAGTACTCTTTGATTATGGGTGAACTATAACTCTTATTGTCCTCTATCACCCCTTCCCCCCCCCCCTGCCCACTAGTGCTTAAAGTTGGGCATGATGGATCTGTGTGCTAAGTTTGGTCCAGATCCATCATTTATTGGGTTGAAAGTACTCTTTGATTATGGGTGAACTATAACTCTTATTGTCCTCTATCACCCCCGCCCATGCCCACTAGTCCTTAAAGTTGGGCATGATGGATCTGTGTGCTAAGTTTGGTCCAGATCCATCATTTGTTTGGTTGAGAGTACTCTTTGCTTATGGGTGAACTATAACTCCCATTGTCCTTTATCATCCCCCCCCCTCTCAAAGCCCACCAGTACTTAAAGTTGGGCATGATGGGTCTGTATGCCATTTTTGGTGCAGATCCATCCTTGGTGGGGTTGACAGTGCTCTCTGGATATCGGAGAACTACAATTCCCATTATCCTGGGTCAATTTTCCCCAAACCCCACTACTACTTAAAGTTGAGCATGATGGGTCTGTGTGCTAAGTTTGGTTCAGCTCCACCATTGGTTGGGTTCAGAGTAATCTTTGATATACGAGTGAACTACAAGTCCCATCATCTGGATCAATTTCCCCAAACCCCATTAATGTATAAAGTTGGTCGGGGGTGTCTGTTTGCCAAGTTTGGTCCAGATCCATCATTGGTCAGAGTCACAGGTCTCTGGATGTGGGAGCCCTCTTGAGAAACATATACATAGATCGATCAATAGATACATGAATACATACATATGTTTTTACTTTTCTCTATATATAAATCTGTTCATGTCGTGGTGAGGGGCTTAGAAACAAAGAAACCACACAGCGCAGGCACACCAAATTAGGCCACAAAACCCCTGCCATTACAAGGTGTGTCCAGCCCTCAAAAAACACCCCAAAACAAACGAGGAAACACTTCAAAAACCCCGGGGACTACACTTCCCAGAATCCCCCACTCCAAGGATGAACAGCGCATGCGCGGAAATACAACGTGCATGCACTACACCCTTCTCTCCCCTCCCCCCCAACAACAAAAAGAACAGCAAAACCAACTTTTAAAACGACAGTGGCCCAGCAAGGGGCACACACGCAGCTCACCCACAACATGAGCAGAAGCGACATCAGTGCGCGTGACCCCCGGCCAATCCGGAGACACTCGCACGCCGCAAAGGAGAAGCGCTCGGCGCGGCCATTAAAAACGGCTTGATAGAGGTAAAGAAGGAAGGAAGGAAAACACACCAAGGAATAAGAGAAGAAAGGAGAGAGGGAAAAAGGGAAGGGGGGAAAGAGGGAGGAAGGAAAGAGAGAAGGAGGGAGGGAAAAAAGGAAGGAGGGAGGGAAAGAAGGAAGGAAGGAAGGAGGTACCCAAGGAAGAAAAGATAGTACAAAGGAAAGAAACAGGACATGCAGGAAAGAGGAAAAGAAGGAGGGAAGAAAAACAGACAGGAAGAAAAGGAGGGAGGGAAAAAGGGAAGGGGGGAAAGAGGGAGGAAGGAAAGAGAGAAGAAGGGAGGGAAAAAAGGAAGGAGGGAGGGAAAGAAGGAAGGAAGGAAGGAAGGAGGTACCCAAGGAAGAAGAGATAGTACAAAGGAAAGAAACAGGACATGCAGGAAAGAGGAAAAGAAGGAGGAAGGAAGGAAGAGAAGAAGGGAGGGAAAAGGAAAGAGGGAGGAAGGAAAGAGAGAAGAAGGGAGGGAAAAAAGGAAGGAGGGAGGGAAAGAAGGAAGGAAGGAAGGAAGGAGGTACCCAAGGAAGAAGAGATAGTACAAAGGAAAGAAACAGGACATGCAGGAAAGAGGAAAAGAAGGAGGGAAGAAAAACAGACAGGAAGAAAAGGAGGGAGGGAAAAGGGAAGGGGGGAAAGAGGGAGGAAGGAAAGAGAGAAGAAGGGAGGGAAAAAAGGAAGGAGGGAGGGAAAGAAGGAAGGAAGGAAGGAAGGAGGTACCCAAGGAAGAAGGATAGTACAAAGGAAAGAAACAGGACATGCAGGAAAGAGGAAAAGAAGGAGGGAAGAAAAACAGACAGGAAGAAAAGGAGGGAGGGAAAAAGGGAAGGTATGACGGAGGGAAAGGGGGGAGGAAGGACAGAGGTATTGAGGGAAGGAAGAACATAAAGTAGACAGGAAAGAAAAAGGAAACAACGAAATAACGGAGGGTGAAGCTGGCAAGGGGAGGAGAAAAAGGAATGAAAAAAGGGAGGGAAAGAAAAGGAGAACTGATACATAAAGGGAAAGGATGGGAGGAAGGAGGGAAAGGAAGGACGGAAGGGACGGATGACAGGAAGGAGGAAAGAGAGAAGGAAAGAGCAGAAGTAAGAGGGAGAGAGGAAGGAGAGGAAGAACTACAAGCAGGAAGGGATGTTGTTGGTGTTCTTCTTCTTAACCAGACCTTCTTATACCACCGGACTGCGCCACAGCAACGCGTGGCCAGGTACAGCTAGTTTATTATATACATAAATAAATAGTATTTCCCTCATTTTGGATCCTATACCAAAAGGTTTACCCAAAACTTAATGGAGAACCCCAACATTTTTATTTTCCAGGTCATGTATTGTTGGATTACCCAAAGTGAAGCGTGACAAGTATTCCGTGTTCAATTTCTTGACGGTATCAGAGTCCGCATCAGTCACACTGAGCCAGACCAAAGCAGTAGTAGGAGTGCAACAGGATAATATCCCAGACAGTAAGTGACCTATTTGCCTCTTGTTGTGGGTATATGAGTCAAAGGACTTAAGTAGTTCCCTGTCGTGATCCCTGTGAATACGTACATATGGTATTTCCTGCGCCTGCGCAGACAGTTCGGAATCTTTTAGAAAACGTATCGCTTTAAGGCGGTAGCCTCGCCCACACTCCCCTTGAGAGTATATATAGCCAGTGGGAGGGACTACTGCCTCAGATCCTTTCATCCGCCGCCATTGCGACAGCTAGGAATCATATTTCATCTTCCTTTGACTAGCGTTTATGGACTACATCAGTGCTTCCCCCAAAAGTCCCCAAGGCCTTATTCCAGGTCATCTGATGACCTAAGCCGTGCCCTGCCCCTGGCCACGCCCCGGCCCTGCCCCTGGCTGCCGGGAAGCTTTGGGAGAGAGGGAGGAGCCATGCGGCACCCTCCCTGCCAGGCATCTAGCCGCAGATAAAGCTGGCGGTTTCGCCGGCTTCAGCTGCTGGGGGATGCCTTGAAGGGAGAAAGGGCGCCGGGACCCCCTCCCTTGCAAAACATCCTGGCAGCTGCAGAAGCCGGCGCTGGCTTCCGCTGCTGCGATGCTTTGCAAGGGGGGGTGGTGCCGGGGACCCCCTCCCCAAAACATCTTGGAGAAAAGCCGGGAGGCTTCAGCCGCTGCTGCGATGCCTTGCGGAGGGGGGCGGGGACCCCCTCCCTTGCAAAGCATCAGCCGCAGCGCCGGCGCTGGCTTCAGCCGCTGGCGCAATCCCTCCGCCAAGGGAGGGGGTGCCGCCCTTCCCCTCCCCCAAGCATCCCGTCAGAGGCCTGGCAGAAGCTGGCGCTGGCTTCAGAAAGGTGATGCCTTGCAAGGGAGGGGTGCCGCCGGGGACCCCTCCCTTGCAAAGCATCCCGGCAGCCGCATTAGCCGGCGCTGGTCAGCCGCTGATGCGTGCCTTGCAAGGAGGGTGCCGCAGGGTGTCCTACTTTGCAAAGCATCCCGGCAGGAAGCCGGCGCTGGCTTCAGCCGCTGCTGCGATGCCTTGCAAGGGAGGCGCCGCCGGGGACCCCCTCCTTGCAAGGCATCGGCGCCGGCAAGAGAGGGAAGAGGGCGGTGCAGGAGGAGGAGCTAGCCCTCTTCCTCCTTCTTGTACCATTGTCATCTTTTCTTTGCGCCGATGCAGCCCTGGACTACATGGTCACCTGTGAATTCATACATCCCCGCCCATCCTCCCCGCTGTTGTCATGCCTCAGTCCTTCATGCTGCATCTCGCGGCGGAGTAAAGGATCTGAGGCAGTAGCCCCTCCCACTGGCTATATATACTCTCAAGGGGAGTGTGGGCGGGGCTACCACCTTAAAGTGATAAGTTTTCTAAAAGATTCCGAACTGTCTGCGCAGGTGCAGGAAATACCATATGTACAAATTCAGAGGTGACCACTCATGGAACTACGGTTACAGGTAAGCAACCAATAATTATTATGTGAAAATAGTAAGCTAAATTGTAAGGAACAAGAAGGGAAAATGAAATAGGCATTTTGGGTGGAGGATCTGTAGATGTCTTTCTGTTTCGCATCTGGTCAATGTATTGTAAAACTCTATTATTATCCAATACATTTTTAACAAATATAAGTTAATAATAATAATAATGGAACAATATGATCAATATGACCAAAGATCTCAGACATATAACCCTGAAAAGGATATTTGTCTCTTTAAGAGCCAAAGAAGCCATCAAGATGGGATATGTCCGATAAAGAAAAGAAGAAGAAAGATGCTATTGGCGAGTTCATCAGTTTAACCAGGTCAAAGGTCGATGTCCAAGAGGAGCAATCGCCGACTGAAAAAATGGACAAAAAAAGGACCGATGAATCTGTTGCCAACGAGGTATAAATGGCTCCATGTTTTCAATGTGCATTTTTTAATATCCTTGATTTTTTTCCACTTTATCTCCTGGGAATAGAATATTGATGTTGGAACTGATAGACCTCCATACCTTGTTGCTCTCTCAGACTGACGACTACTAAGCTACAGGCACACCTACTTATATAGAACTCTCACTGAAGCTTCTCACTGAAGCTTCTCACACACTGAGAACTTCCTTACACTGAGGCCTTTCTCCCACTGAGGGCTCTCTCAGACTGACGACTACTAAGCTACAGACACACCTGCTTATATAGAACTCTCACTGAAGCTTCTCACACACTGAGAACTTCCTTACACTGAGGCCTTTCTCCCACTGAGGGCTTTCTCAGATTGATGACTACTAAGCTACAGACACACCTGCTTATATAGAACTCTCACTGAAGCTTCTCACACACTGAGGCCTTCCTCACACTGAGGCCCATCTCCCACTCTCTCAGACTGACGACTACTAAGCTACAGGCACACCTACTTATATAGAACTCTCACTGAAGCTTCTCACACACTGAAGCTTCTCACACACTGAGGCCTTTCTCCCTCTGAGGGCTCTCTCAGACTGATGACTACTAAGCTACAGACACACCTGCTTATATAGAACTCTCACTGAAGCTTCTCACACACTGAGGCCTTTCTCCCACTGAGGGCTCTCTCAGACTGACGACTACTAAGCTACAGACACACCTGCTTATATAGAACTCTCACTGAAGCTTCTCACACACTGAGGCCTTCCTCACACTGAGGCCTTTCTCCCACTGAGGGCTCTCTCAGACTGACGACTACTAAGCTACAGACACACCTGCTTATATAGAACTCTCACTGAAGCTTCTCACACACTGAGGCCTTCCTCACACTGAGGCCTTTCTCCCACTGAGGGCTCTCTCAGACTGACGACTACTAAGCTACAGACACACCTGCTTATATAGAACTCTCACTGAAGCTTCTCACACACTGAGGCCTTCCTCACACTGAGGCCTTTCTCCCTCTGAGGGCTCTCTCAGACTGACTACTAATCTACAGACACACCTGCTTATATAGAACTCTCACTGAAGCTTCTCACACACTGAGGCCTTTCTCCCACTGAGGGCTCTCTCAGACTGACGACTACTAAGCTACAGACACACCTGCTTATATAGAACTCTCACTGAAGCTTCTCACACACTGAGGCCTTCCTCACACTGAGGCCTTTCTCCCACTGAGGGCTCTCTCAGACTGACGACTACTAAGCTACAGACACACCTGCTTATATAGAACTCTCACTGAAGCTTCTCACACACTGAGGCCTTCCTCACACTGAGGCCTTTCTCCCACTGAGGGCTCTCTCAGACTGACAACTACTAAGCTACAGACACACCTGCTTATATAGAACTCTCACTGAAGCTTCTCACACACTGAGAACTTCCTTACACTGAGGCCTTTCTCCCACTGAGGGCTCTCTCAGACTGACGACTACTAAGCTACAGACACACCTGCTTATATAGAACTCTCACTGAAGCTTCTCACACACTGAGGCCTTCCTCACACTGAGGCCCATCTCCCACTCTCTCAGACTGACGACTACTAAGCTACAGACACACCTGCTTATATAGAACTCTCACTGAAGCTTCTCACACACTGAGGCCTTTCTCCCACTGAGGGCTCTCTCAGACTGACGACTACTAAGCTACAGACACACCTGCTTATATAGAACTCTCACTGAAGCTTCTCACACGCTGAGGCCTTCCTCACACTGAGGCCTTTCTCCCACTCTCTCAGACTGACGACTACTAAGACTCAGAGACTACTAACACAGACACACCTGCTTATATAGAACTCTCACTGAAGCTTCTCACACACTGAGGCCTTCCTCACACTGAGGCCTTTCTCCCTCTGAGGGCTCTCTCAGACTGACGACTACTAAGCTACAGACACACCTGCTTATATAGAACTCTCACTGAAGCTTCTCACACGCTGAGGCCTTCCTCACACTGAGGCCTTTCTCCCACTCTCTCAGACTGACGACTACTAAGCTACAGGCACACCTACTTATATAGAACTCTCACTGAAGCTTCTCACACACTGAGGCCTTCCTCACACTGAGGCCTTTCTCCCACTGAGGGCTCTCTCAGACTGACTACTAGTCTACAGACACAGGAACTCTCACTGAAGCTTCTCACACACTGAGGAGCTCAACTGAGGCCTTCCTCCCACTGAGGCCTTTCTCCCTCTGAGGGCTCTCTCAGACTGACGACTACTAAGCTACAGACACACCTGCTTATATAGAACTCTCACTGAAGCTTCTCACACGCTGAGGCCTTCCTCACACTGAGGCCTTTCTCCCACTCTCTCAGACTGACGACTACTAAGCTACAGGCACACCTACTTATATAGAACTCTCACTGAAGCTTCTCACACACTGAGGCCTTCCTCACACTGAGGCCTTTCTCCCTCTGAGGGCTCTCTCAGACTGACTACTAATCTACAGACACACCTGCTTATATAGAACTCTCACTAAAGCTTCTCTCACACTGAGGCCTTTCTCACACTGAGGGCTCTCTCAGACTGACGACTACTAAGCTACAGACACACCTGCTTATATAGAACTCTCACTGAAGCTTCTCTCACACTGAGGCCTTCCTCACACTGAGGCCTTTCTCCCATTGAGGGCTACTAAGCTACAGACACACCTGCTTATATAGAACTGCAGCTTTTGCTGAGTCATTGCATCAATTTAATCTTTTCAGTACTTCACTCACATTTCTGCAATCAAAAATACCTAGTTAATTTTTAATATTCCTGACACATCTGTCGGGGGTGCTTTGGTTGTGTTTTCATGCATGGCAGAATAAAGTGGGTTGGACTGGATGGCCTTTAGAGATCCCTTCCTACTCTAGAAGCCTATGCCCCCTTCAGCCCATTGAGTGTTTTGTTGTTTTGTATTTTTTTCCGGTGTATATAAACCCTTTTTAAACGTTTTACTCTGTTTTCAGATAGTAAGTGAAGGTATGAGCAGGAATGAAGAAGTAGCAGCAGAAGAAGAAACAAGGCCGTCCATGGATCTGTTTAAAGCCATCTTTGCCAGCTCCTCCTCAGATGAAAAATCATCTTCAGAAGAAGAAGAGAGTGATGGCGAAGTGCAAGCAGCAGCAGCAGAGGCAGAACCAGTTTCTGAAAATGCGAAACACTCTTCTCCTTTACCTGATGTTCAAGGTAATCATGGGTTTGATCAACACTTTGTTTTGTCCCACATGGATGAATCGTGTGCAGACAGGGCTGCTGTGAATTTTCCGGGCTGTATGGCCATGTTCCAGAAGCATTCTCTCCTGGCATTTCGCCTACATCTATGTCAGGCATCTTCACAAGTTGAAATTAGGCAAGTAGGTAATAATTACAAAAACAAGGGGGAGCTTACAAAGACAAGGTAGCAACAAGGAGAACCACAGTGAATATGCAGGTTCGCAGTAGTAATGAGGACAATGAAGCAATGACTGTGGTATCAAAAATAGCATATATAATGGGAATGGCTAAGCGATACAATATAGGTCTACACATTTGAACATATGAATTGCATCATAGCAAAGAACATCAGAATCAATTACTAACTGACAATATCTATAACATGTGTGAACATACTAAACATACAAGCAAGTGGAACATATCATTGGTATCAATATCTACATGCAAGTATATGTGACATATATGGCAGTATTATAAATTCAAGCATTCAAGCATATGCAACATATCATGGCAACATCATAAATATCAATATTCAAATGCAAGTATATGTGCCATATATGGCAGTGCTATAAATTCAAACACATGTAATACAGCATGGTACAGTGGTCAATGACAATAGATACATGCATGTATATGCCATATAAAACTGGGAAGTAAAGTGGAAAAGAAGCATTTATGCCAGAAGCATGAGAGGACAATGCAAAAGGGAATCTTGAAGAACTTGAAGAATGGCATCCATTCTTCAAGTTTTTCCCTCAAAGCCTTTCCATCCTTCCCTTACTGTGTCCAGATTGCCTTTTGAAGAGCCCACGCGGCTGCATATGGGCCAGGTTTGAATTGACTCATTTATCCACAAGATTCCCTTTTGCATTGTCCTCTCATGCTTCTGGCATAAATGCTTCTTTTCCACTTTACTTCCCAGTTTTATATGGCATATACATGCATGTATCTATTGTCATTGACCACTGTACCATGCTGTATTACATGTGTTTGAATTTATAGCACTGCCATATATGGCACATATACTTGCATTTGAATATTGATATTTATGATGTTGCCATGATATGTTGCATATGCTTGAATGCTTGAATTTATAATACTGCCATATATGTCACATATACTTGCATGTAGATATTGATACCAATGATATGTTCCACTTGCTTGTATGTTTAGTATGTTCACACATGTTATAGATATTGTCAGTTAGTAATTGATTCTGATGTTCTTTGCTATGATGCAATTCATATGTTCAAATGTGTAGACCTATATTGTATCACTTTGCTGCTTAGCCATTCCCATTATATATGCTATTTTTGATACCACAGTCATTGCTTCATTGTCCTCATTACTACTGCGAACCTGCATATTCAAGTAGGTAATAATGTCAAGGGTGGGAGAAAGAACTTTTGTCTGTTTGAGGCATGTGTTAATGTTACAATTGGCCACCTTGATTAGCCTTGCGGCTTCAAAGCCTAGCTGTTTCCTGCCTGGGGGAGTCCTTTGTCGGGAGGTGTTAGCTGGTCCTAATTGTTTCCTGGAAAACTCACAGCAACCCAGTAATTCCAGCCATGAAAGCCTTCAACAACACATGTGCAAACACTTTCTTCTTATCACCCAGCAAATAGAGCCGCCACACCAGAACTGTCTGTTGTTGTAACTCCACCCTTGAAGGAAGCCGTTGATCAAGGAGAAGAATTTGGACCAAAATTGCCTCCTTTTGTTCATTCTGGTAAATACGTTTCAGCATAATATGCATTTATGTATTTATTTAACAAGGGTTTATGTAAAGAGAGTATTGCAGATTTTCTAAGAGATTCAGAAATGTAAAAAATTATCACCAGGCATCCTTTGAGTGGTTTTGGATCTATTTTTGATACGTTTTCTTTCCTCTGCTGTTTTTAGGCACTCATTCGAAGCCTGAGGAAATACAGCTTGCAAGTTCCTCCGAAGCCAGTAAGAGAGAGAAGCCTAAGAAGAGCAGAGAAAAACACAAGTCCAAAAGAGAACACAAACCCAAGAAAGAAAAGGTGAATTGTTGTAAATAAATGGGATATTAAATCATAAATCCCTTTCCATATTTATAGGTGACTAGTTGGGGACCCGCCGTTGCCCGGGTTGAGAAATGTATTAGTTGGTCTTTAGCAGTGATTTATGTGGCTCGCAGTTGTGTCAGAAAGTTAGTGAAGGTACTGCGAGTCCCATCGTCCATGGTCCACCCTCCTCCAAACAGCACCAGGATGTAGATTGGGTCATGGGGGCTCTGTGTGGCAAGTTTGGCCTTGATCCATCATTATTGGGAGTTGCAGTGGTGTCATGAAAGTACTGAAGGAACTGCAAGTCCCATCACCTGTGGTCTGTCCTCCTCTCAACTGCACCAGGATGTAGAGTGGGTCATGGGGGGGTTAGATAATATCATTTAGTTAATTAGTAACATTATTTATTAGAAAAAGCCAGTCTTTGATTCAGTTCTTATTAGTGCTCCCATTAGATAGAAAATACATAACAATGTGGATGAACCCCAGAACCGTGGGTCAATCCTCCCTAGACCAGGCCTGTATACACAGCTGGCTATATTGAGTCTGTGTGCCAAGTTTGGTCGAGATCTGATGTCGGCTGGGGTTAGTACTCTCTGTATAAGAGTGAACTACAACTCCCATATGCCAAGGGCAGTCATCCACACACACCTCTTCCTTCCCCTGCCACCTCAGAGGCATCCCGCTTTATATTTAACGCAGGATGCCTCAGAGGTGGGGGGAAAGGAAGAGAGGGTGGAAAGGAAGCAAGGGTGCATCCACACACAACAGGCTTCCTCCACCTCCCAGCTGGCGCCACCTCAGAGGCATCCCGAAATATATTTAATCCACGATGCGTTCTGAGGCTGGGGGATTGAACAGAGTGCAGGGCTTGCCCTCCATTCTTCCCTCCCAGCTGGCGCCTGAACTAGAATAATAACAACCATCCTGTGTTCGATCCCGATTACTTAATTCCCTGTTTCAATTCCAGTTTTGTCTTTTTAAATTTACTTTAAATTTTTCAGAATAATTTCTATAACGACCCAGCAAAGGAAATTCCCCCCACAAGTTTAGAATCAAATGTTTTATGGATCAACCACCCTTACTATCTATCTACTGAGGCCTACTAACACACTGGAGCCCTTCTCCCACAGACACCTCTCACACACTGAGGGCGAACTAACACTGAGGCCTTCTCACACCGAGACCTCACACAGACTGAGGGCGAAGTAAGCTGCAGGCACACCTGCTTAATATTGAACTGCAGGTTTTGCTGAGTCATGGCATCCATTTAACCCTTTCAGTGTTTTGACTCATATTTTTGTAATTACAAATACCTAGTTAATTTTTAGTATTTCTGACAGGGCCGAAGTTGTCCCATACCCACTCTAGGCTCTCTTAAGCCAATATATTATTTTTAAAAATACAATTCATTTACTTTATCGTTCCTGTATCATTTCTTCTTCTATCAACAAAAATACTATAAAATCATGGCTACAAGTAAAACCCACTGAACATGATATATGGCTTCGTTTTTGGGCGGACCTTCCTAAGACAGTCTTAATATTATTTATTTTCTCAACCCTTTTATCTAGGAAATAATCATTATTCCATCTCACTCACAAAGGGCAACTCTGCTGCTTTCTTTGAGGGTCCCTTCTTATTTTGTCGTGTTTCTTATTTCAAGATACAAAGAGACACATAAATATCAGAACCAAACTTCTTTTTTGCAGAAAAAGAAACACAAGAAATCCAAACACAAGAGCAAGAGCAAAAGCAAGAAACCCGAACGAAACGGCGGCTCTCGCACTGCCGATAGCACCAGCGACAGCCACTGTGATGGCGAGACTGCAGATCTATCACCAAAAGAACTTATAAATAGGTAATAAAGTACTAACCGTTTGTACATTTCACGATACTATTTCTTTAGCAAAGTAAAAGCCACTTTTGAGAGGGATCAGTTTATTAGGAAGGCAGAGCAAAGGAAGATAGACAATTTTGAACTGTGGCCAAAACGTATTTATTTATTTTGTATCAAAAGCATTGCATAAATTAGTATAAAACTGATAAAAATAGAAGGCGTGCTCGCGACTAAATATATTTTGACCAAAAACGGGCAACAGCAATGGCATTGTCTGTAGCTTCCAAAAATTCCTCCTCTGTACATGAGGCAGGGCACAGTGGACAAGCATACAGATGCGGAGTTGTCTGTTCTGCTCCACTGTCACACAAGGTGTGGGGTCTCCTGTCATGACTTAGCTCTTCCCAAGACGAAGTTTGGTCATCCGTACCCCAATTCCCATCCCCAGCAAACCCCACAAACGTATCGCTGCTAGTTGGTTCTGCACAAATATCATGCACTTCCTGTACTTTGGTCCAGTCCATATTGCTAGACACTAGGGCTGTTATACAATCTTGGATATGCCCACTTTGGCTTCCCCTGCGTTAGGTCCAATGGTGATGGAAGCCAATCCGCTCCAAAGTGGGTCAAAACACCCACTTTGGAGTGGATTGGCTTCCCCTGCGTTAGGTCTCAGGCGAAGGAAAGCCAACCCGCTCCAAAGTGGGTCAAAACACCCACTTTGGAGCAGATTGGCTTCCCCTGCATTAGGTCCAATGGTGATGGAAGCCAATCCGCTCCAAAGTGGGTCAAAACACCCACTTTGGAGTGGATTGGCTTCCCCTGCATTAGGTCCAATGGTGATGGAAGCCAATCCGCTCCACAGTGGGTCAAAACACCCACTGTGGAGTGGATTGGCTTCCCCTGCGTTAGGTCTCAGGCTGCATTAGGAAGCTCCAAAGCCAACCAGCTCCACCGTGGGTCAAAACACCCACTTTGGAGCAGATTGGCGTCCCCTTGCATTAGGTCCAAGGGTGATGGAAGCCAATCCGCTCCAAAGTGGGTCAAAACACCCACTTTGGAGCGGATTGGCTTCCCCTGCATTATGGGTCAATGGTGATGGAAGTTAATCCGCTCCAAAGTGGGTCAAAACACCCACTTTGGAGTGGATTGGCTTCCCCATTAGGCGTTAGGTCTCTCCAAAGTGGGACAGCCAATCCCGCATTAGGTCCAAAGTGGGGTCAACACACCCACTTTGGAGTGGATTGGCTTCCCCTGCATTAGGTCCAATGGTGATGGAAGCCAATCCGCTCCAAAGTGGGTCAAAACACCCACTTTGGAGTGGATTGGCTTCCCCTGCATTAGGTCCAATGGTGATGGAAGCCTCAAGGTCAATGCCCACCAATCCCTTCCAGTATTTGCAGTTGGTCATGGGATTTCAATGTGCCAAGTTTGGTTCAATTCCATCATTGGTGGAGTTCAGAATGCTCTTTGATTGTAGGTGAACTATAAATCCCAGCAACAGCAACTCCCAAATGTCAACGTCTATTTTTCCCCAACTCCACCAGTCTTCACATTTGGGCATATTGAGTATCCGTGCCAAGTTTGGTCCAGATCCATCATTGTTTGGGTCTACAGTGCTCTCTGGATGTAGGTGAACTACAACTCCAAAACTCAAGGTCAATGCCCACCAAACCCTTCCAGTGTTTCCATTCCATCATTGGTGGAGTTCAAAGTGCTCTTTGATTGCGGGTGAACTATAACTCTTATGTTGTGTTCATCGAAACATGGCCATGTTTCACACTGAGTGTATAAATACATTTAAAGACATATTAACTATATGTATTACTGTGTTAGAGTGTCATTTTGTGTCATTTTGGCTTGTGGTGTGCCCCGGGATTTTGTAAATGTAAAAAGTGTGCCGTGGCTCAAAAAAGGTTGGGAAACACAGTTCTAAGCCACTACTGTAGAATATTTATCTCACTCGTTTATTTCTTTTCTCTCCATTTCTTGTTTGTTTAGGCTGAAAAGTCTTCCGCTTGTAAAGCGATAGCTTCGATTCCTGGACGTTGTTCATCTCGTGATTGGAAAACATCTCCTCTATGACGGCAGATCGGCAGTATAAAGCATATGTCTTGTATATAATGTATTTATGTTGGATATTTGATAGCCTGAAATAGTATATATGGTTTTTTTGTGTGTGTTTAAGTTCAAAAGCTGATTAAATGTAGAATGCTGGAGAAGAGTCTCTGTCTGAAAATATTATAATGTTGATCATGGAAATTTCTGCATTTTAATAACAATCAGCATGAAGACATTTTAATAAAGCGATTTTACCAATCCTTCCCTAAATGCAATGTTTCTCAACCTTCCTATTGCCGTGACCCCTTAATCCAGTTCCTCATGTTGTGGTGACCCCCCCCCCCCCAAACCATCACATTATTTTCGTTGATGCTTCATAACTCTAATTTTGCTCCTGTTAGGGGAGTTTGGGAGTTGTAGTTCACCTACATCCAGAGAGCACTGTGGACTCAAACAATGATGGATCTGGACCAAACTTGGCATGGATACTCAATATGCCCAAATGCGAACACTGGTGGAGCATTTTGAGTTTTGGGATAACCTTATACTGTGGACTCAAACAATGATATATGGGGATGGTGCCCAAATGTAACGCTGGTGGAGTTGGGGCTGGGATTTGCTGGGATTTCTAGTTCACCTACAATCAAAGAGTATTCTGAACTCCACCAATGATGGAATTGAACCAAACTTGGCACACTGAACTCCCATGATCTACAGAAAATACTGGAAGGGTTTGGTGAGCATTGACCTTGAGTTTTGGAGTTGTAGTTCACCTACATCCAGAGAGCACTGTGGACTCAAACAATGATGGATCTGGACCAAACTTGGCATGGATACTCAATATGCCCAAATGTGAACACTGGTGGAGTTGGGGGGAAATAGATGTTGACCTATGGGAGTTGTAGTTGCTGGGATTTATAGTTCACCTACAATCAAAGAGCATTATGAACTCCACCAATGATGGAATTGAACCAAACTTGGCACACAGAAATCCCATGACCAGCTGCAAATACTGGAAGGGTTTGGTGGACATTGACCTTGAGTTTTGGAGTGTTAGTTCACTTACATCCAGAGGATTGGACGTCTGTTTCCATAAAGGAAGAGAAGGACAGATGGAGAGATCTTCAGTCTTCTCTGCCAAAGGGGTTCTTGAGACCAGCAGAAATATGTGTTTTCTGATGGTCTTTGGTGACCCCTCTGAAACCCTCGCGACTCCCCCAGGGGTCCCAACCCCCAGATTGAGAAACAGTGCCCCAATGCATTAAACTTCAGGAGCACCCCCCCATCCTCCTCCCCCCTCCTGCTTCCACGCGCGGATTCTCCTCCTCGAACCCCCAAGTGCCAAAAAACAAACCCCGAAACCCTGGCGCCGGAAGGAAGGAAAGAAGGGGAAGGAGGTCCGGCTTCCCTCCGGAGACAAAACAACCCAGTCATTCTTCCAATGGAAGGAAGGAGGCGGCGTTGGAGTGGCTGCCATCCCTGGAGCGATCCTGGCCTGCAGGGGGAGCACTCGGCAATCTGAGGTGGCTGATCGCCGTGGTGACCCGGAAGACTATCAAGTCTTCCGGGTCGCCACAGCGATCAGCCCCCGCAGGTCGCTGAGTGTTCCCATTGCAGGCCCGGACTGCCTCCAGGGATGCTGGCACTCCAAAGCCGCCGCTCCTCTGGCCTGTCTGCCGACGCAGGCCCCACAGAGCCCGCGATGGGATGGCGACAGTGGCACCCCTTCCTCTTGGCCCTGCCCCCGACGCCCTTCTCTTGGGCCAGACAGAATCCGCTGCCGGGCCGGATCCGGCCCACGGGCCATAGGTGGCCCACCCCTGCATTAAAGTCATTGAAGAGCCTTAAATGTGGACATGAGAGGATTGTAAATCTCTATCTCTATCTCTATCGCTTCTCTATATAAAGTTTGTATGTATGTATGTTTGTTTGTATGTGGCAGCGTTCTGATTGGCTGCCACTTTCACAGGCCACAGCGACCAGCGCGGGTGATGGACCTGCACCAAACTTGGCACACATAACCCCCCTGACCCACTTTACGTCCTGGTGCGGTTTGGGGGAGATGGACCACGGATTATGGGATTTGTAGTACTTTAAATCCCTTTGATTCCCACGGACCACTGCGGCCCCAACAAAGACCGATAAAGATCAAACTTGGCATACAGAGCCCCCATGACCCACTCTACATCCTGCTGTAGTTTGAAGGAGGCCGGACCATGGATGATGGGACTTGAAGTACCAACACTCACTTCCCGAGACTGCTGCGACCCTCATCCAATGACTGATCAAGACCAAACTTGGCACATAGAGCCCCCGTGACCCACTCTACATCCTGCTGCAGTTTGCAGGAGGGTGGACCATGGATGATGGGACTTGAAGTACTTCTCATTTCCTGAGACCACTGCTCTACTCATCCAATGACGAATCAAGACCAAACTTGGCACACATAACCCCCCTGACCCTCTTTACGTCCTGGTGCGGTTTGAGGGACATGACCCACGGATTATGGGATTTGTAGTACTTTCAAACACTTTGGTTCCCACAGACCACTGAGGCCACCAAAAAGGACCAATACAGACCACACTTGGCATACACAGCCCCCATGACCCACTCTACGTCCTGGTGCAGTTCGGAGAAGGGTGGACCATGGATGATGGGACTTGAAGTACCTCTACTCACTTCCCAAGTCCGCTGCGACCCTTATCCAATTACCGATTGAGCCCAAACTTGGCACACAGAGCCCCCATGACCCACTCTACATCCTGCTACACTTCTCAAATGACCCGGGCACCGCCGGGTCCCCAAGATAGAGAACAATATTTATTGAGATTTACTTGTCTTAAACTTTAATCCTCCCCTGCTGACTTCTAGAAGGTTCCCTCGAATTACAATAATTTCCTTGGTTAAATATGCCATAAGTTTTGTTGGTTAGGTTGGTGCCATATATGCCGAAAAGGAAGGTATCTGCACTCAAAGAAGCCTTGCAAAAATGCAAGTCAATGTTGGGGGAGACAGAAACCCAAACTTTCCCGCCAGAGCGGAACCTATTGATCTACTCACATTTGCATGTTTTTGAACTGCTAGATTGGGAGAAGCTGGGGCTAGCAGTGGGAGCTCACCCCACTCCCCACATTTGAACCGCCAACATCTTGGTCAGCAAGTTCAGCAGCTCAGTGGGGCACCACCAGGGGGCACCATGATTCCATTTAAGAACAAACAAAAACTATTATGTAGTACAGCGGGACCAAGAGTGTCCTGACTTAAGAGCATTTTGAGTTAAGAGCTATTGCTTGGACTGGTCACGGAACGAATTAAACTCTTGAGTCAAGGTATCACTATTAAGATTTAATTGAAAAGCACAGCGGAGAGCAGGACTTTGGGGGGGGGGAGGACCTTGTGTCTCGGGAGATTATCACACAGCGTTGCTAAAATACTCTGTTGTTCCGCTGTAACTGGAATTTTGAGGTTTATAGTTCTATGAGGCCCAGAAGCTGAGAATTTGAAAGGCCGAACCCTGAACTGTAAAGCCCAGGGTTCTACAGGAGGCAGCGCGGCAGTTGGAGCGGAGTCACAGCGCTGTCATCATGTCGGGTGAAGATAACGTCAAGCGAAAATGGCTAAAGGCAGCGATGTCCGGGAAGGCCGCCAAGAAGGGCCCTCCCTCCCCAAAAGTGCCTCGGGGGTCAATCCAGGAGAGCGACCCCTTGGCCGTTTCGGGCCCATTGCTGGAGACGTGGGAAGGGGACCACGAGAAGCTCGCCAAGGTGAGGCCACAGGGAACCATTTGCCATCCAGTCGTCACCATCTGCTCTCCCACAGTAAACCATATTTAATAAGCCTCGGCACTATAAGAGGGTTTCGTGACACCAGCCACTCTCGTCGCAACGGTATACAAGGGTTGAATGAAAAGTAATGCCTCCACTTTCGTAACTCCTCAACAGATGGCAGTACTGGTGTGCGGCAGGTACTGGCTTGTTCAGTAGACCCTCCTCTAGAGTTCCATCTTGGCAGGAAGCCTTAGCACAGTTTGGAGTAAGCCTATTCGAGGGTTGAATGAAAAGTAATGCCTCCACCTTCGTAACTCCTCAACAGGTGGCAGTACTGCTGTGTGGCAGGTACTGACTTGTTCAGTAGACTCTCCTCTACAGTTCCATGTTGGCAGGAAGCCTTAGCACAGTTTGGAGTAAGCCTATTCAAGGGTTGAATGAAAAGTAATGCCTCCACCTTAATGTAACTCCTCCACAGATGGCAGTACTGGTAACTCCTCCACAGATGACAGCGGCAGGTACTGGCTTGTTCAGTAGACCCTCCTCTACAGTTCCATTTTGGCAGGAAGCCTTAGCACAGTTTGGAGTAAGCCTATTCGAGGGTTGAATGAAAAGTAATGCTTCCACCTTCGTAACTCCTCCACAGATGACAGTACAGGTATGTGGCAGGTACTGGCTTCTTCAGTAGACTCTCCTCTACAGTTCTATGTTGGCAGGAAGCCTTAGCACAATTTGGAGTAAGCCTATTCGAGGGTTGAATGAAAAGTTATGCCTCCACCTTCGTAACTCCTCAACAGGTGGCAGTACTGGTGTGTGGCAGGTACTGGCTTGTTCAGTAGACTCTCCTCTACAGTTCCATGTTGGCAGGAAGCCTTAGCACAGTTTGGAGTAAGCCTATTCAAGGGTTGAATGAAAAGTAATGCCTCCACCTTCGTAACTCCTCCACAGATGGCAGTACTGGTGTGCGGCAGGTACTGGCTTGTTCAGTAGACCCTCCTCTACAGTTCCATTTTGGCAGGAAGCCTTAGCACAGTTTGGAGTAAGCCTAATCGTGGGTTGAATGAAAAGTAATGCCTCCACCTTCGTAACTCCTCAACAGATGGCATTACTGGTACACGGCAAGTACTGGCTTGTTCAGTAGACTCTCCTCTACAGTTCTATGTTGGCAGGAAGCTTTAGCACAGCTTGGAGTAAGCCTATTTGAGGGTTGAATGAAAAGTAATGCCTCCGCCTTCGTAACTCCTCAACTGATGGCAGTACTGGTATGCGGCAGGTACTGGCTTGTTCAGTAGACTCTCCTCTACAGTTCCATTTTGGACGGAAGACTTCGCATTGAATTGTTGTGTTGTTAAAGTGCGAAGTAGGAGGAGGCCCTGCTCTCGCGTCCGCCCGCAACTCAATTGCGGCTGGCGGGGATGAGAGACAGGGCCTTCTCGGCTGTGGCCTCCCGCCTGTGGAATGCACTTCCAAGCGAAATATGATCAACCCCATCCCTCCTAGCTTTCAGGAAGAAAGTAAAATCGTGGTTGTGGGACCAGGCCTTCGCACAGTAACTGCAGCACTTTATTTGGAACGGACTGTTTTAACGACAGATATAAAACACGGCTTCCACCATTGATTGATTATTTGAATGTGCATTGTATAGATAGAATTTTAAATGAACTGGATAGCTAATGTTTTAATGTTGATGTTTTAATCTTGTTGTATTAGTGTTGAGAAGGGCGGGTTAGAAATACAGTAAATAAATAAATAAATATGGAACCCTGCGCAGATGGTCGGTCAATGCGACTTAAGTTTTAACCTATAAATCCCTCTACGGTTCCAGCCCAGTTTAGCTGTCCGAATGTGTTCTCCCCTTCGAACCATCAAGGATGCTAAGATCTTCCGGAGAGGCCCTGCTCCCGTTCCCACCACCTTGGCAAGCGCGTTTGGTGGGAACAAGAGACAGGGCCTTTTCAGTGGTGGCTCCTCGGCTTTGGGACGCTCTTCCTAGTGACATCAGATTAGCTCCCTGCCTCCTGACATTTTGCAAGAAAGTCAAGGCCTGGCTGTTTGAGCAAGCATTTGCAGATGAAATATAATGGTTTAATTAGACCTATGGAATGGTGACGATGTGACGGAAAGTGATTTTAACGAGACGCTGAGAATTGTATTTTTATGTTTTTAATTGCTAATGGTTGGTTATTCATATGTTTACTGTTTTAATTGATTTAATTATGTTTTATCAGGAGGGCAGTAATTGCCTATGTCAGTGTTTCCCAACCTTTTTTGAGCCGCGACTCACATTTAACATTAAAAAAATCCGGGGGCACACCACCAATCAAAATGACACGAAATGACACTCGAACACAGTAAAGAATGGCTGGGGGATGGCGGCCTGCTGGGAGCAGCTGCTGGGAGTGCCGAAGCTGGGGGAGGGGGAGGAGCCAGGCCGCGCCATTCCCCGCCCCTCCCCCCTCCCCCAGCTCTCCCCCAGCTTCTCCAGCCTTGAGGGGGCAATGCCAAGCCAGCGGTGGCAGAGCCAGCACAATGCTGGCTTGGCACTGTCTCCTCAAGGATGGAGAAGCTGTGGGAGAGCGGAAGCCGGGGAGGGGGCGAAGCCAGGCCACGCCATGCCCCGCCCCTCCCCCGGCTTCCTCCTCCACGCGGCTTCAGCGAGCGAGGGGTGGGAGTCATGGCGGATTGGAGGCTGGGGAAACGGCCGAAGGAGGCGGTGCCCCGACCCCTTCTTTTTCTTCGCCGCTGCCCGGCCCTTCCTCCTCCCCCCCCCCCAATAGCAGGAGTTCGGCAGGAGGGGGGGGAAGGAAGGGGGGCAGACAGCTTTTCTCACAGCACAGCAGGAGGTCTGTCACGGCACACTACTGTGCCGCGTCACCGCGGTTGGGAAACACTGTCCTATGTAAACCGTCTTGAGTCGCCTTCGGGCTGAGAGGGGCGGTATAAAAGTGTAGTAAATAAACAAATAAATAAATAAAAATTTAGGAGGCTGGTAAAATCCTGGCTCTGGAAGGAAGCATTCCCAGAATAAGGACCGAGATTGTTTCTGGATAAAGGGAATGACTATAGTTATTGGACTGAGTTGAACTGATTTTATCTGGTGATTTGGGCTTGAATGTATTTTATTTATTTGTATTTTACTTACAGGTATTTTAACTTGTACGGTAGATGATGTTCTAATTGTATGAACTAAATCACTGAGTATTGGGTTAACAAGAAAACAGATATAGTCACAAGACTTCCGATATATAAATATCTATTTCATATTCATATGGTACACAGCACAGGGGTACACAGATATATCAATTCATATATCGAACATGTCACATTTAAGGTCATAGGCAGGAGGCGCAACATCCACAATCAGTAAAAACTGTAAATTACAATAGTCCATATAGGTGCAACTCCCCAAAAATTAATGTAAGACAGTTCGAAGGATAAATGGATAGACTCCCAAATGCCGTGAAGTCCAAACAGCAGATGATACAAGGACTAGGAGGCTGTCATACGCTCCCAATGATAAGTTCAAAAGTTGGCCGACGGGCTGGCGATGCCAAACTTTTCGGGGCCACTCCCCCGTTTCGCCCCCGGGCGGGGCTTTCTCAAGGCCATGAATGATATTTCCGTGGTCCAAATATCTAAAGAAAGGTATCACATAAACATAATATACAATAATGTAGTCTATAAACAAAACCCAGAGCAATATACAAGATTAAGGTTTACATACCAATCAGCGAAGCGTTCAGGCTTAACCTTACCACAGCGGTAAGGTGACCATAAAGGTAAGAAAGGAAGGATCAGGAGAGTATTATAAAGTAATTCAGGTGTGACATTAGGCAATTAGTGATTGAACACTAATTACCTCGTTTAACCCATTCGGAATCTCTGAATTTAATTGTATTATCCAGAGTCTTTCAAGTTTGCCAAGGGCCTTAAAGGGGTCAGTATGTAAATGCGGTTCTATTTTATCAAGTACTCTAATGCGCAATGAGTCTGGGTGGTGTTTATGATGAAGACAATGCGTGTATAATGGTAAATCAGTATTCCCCATATTTATCCTACTTCTATGCTCAATAAAGCGTTGGCGTAACGATCTAGTGGTAATCCCGACATAGACTGACGGGCAGGAACAACTGATTGCATACGTGACGTATGAACTAGCGCAGGTGGCAAAGCACCGTACTTCAAAGCTTTTTCCTAAGGAGGGGCTCCTTACAGTTGTATCTGTACAAATATTCTTGCAAATAGAGCAGCGACCACAAACCTTCGTGCCCTTGCTGAGATTGCTAGTAGTGTGTGTATAAGCATGATTCGAGTGGGTCAGTGTGTCACCTAAGTTACGTGTACACTTATAAGCGACAAGAGGTGGATGCTCTAGCCCAGGGGTGCTCAGAATGGTGATCTCGATCACCAGGGTGATCTTCGGACCTCATCCTGGTGATCTTCAGGCCCCTGACCAGGTTTTTTGCTGTTGGTCCTCTTCACGCGCCCCTGCACGCTGCAAAGAAGTCCTCCGTCGTTGCTCCTCCCCGCTCCCTGCTCGCGCGCCGCCTCCAAAAGCTCCAAAGTCCAAGAGGCAGAATGGGGCCCCTCTTTTGGATTCCTCCTCCTCCCTCCATCCTTCTCCAGCCACTCAGAGGCATAGGAGACCAAAGGGGGCGGGCCTGGATGACGCGATGCATGGCTGGACCCGCGCGCATGCGCAGAAGCGCCCATTCTGCCTCTCGGACTTCTTGTGAGCTTGGCACGCATGCTGGCGGCGTGGAAATAGGAGCAACGATGGAGGAGGAGGAGAAGGACGCTTTGGGGTCATTTCCTTACCGCATCTCAAAGGTCGGTCTTTTTACTTTGGGGTGGGTGCTTGATTGTTCTGTGGCATGCTTCTTTGTTTATTTTTAATGTTTAAAAATGGCCTTTTAGCTCCAAAGCCTCTCTGCTTGCCTTGTTCCTTGAGAAATATATGTGTGGTAATATGGCAGTGTGGGAGAAATGGGGTGGTTGGATGTATTTTTGCATGCCCCTTTGTTTACCTTGCTGAGTATTAAATGGCCTTGCAGTTCAAAAGCCTCTCTTCTTACTTTCTGGCTGATATTATGTGTGGTAATATGGCAGTGTGGGAGAAATGGGGTGGTTGGATGTATTTTTATGCTCTGTTTTATATTGTTGTTATTAAATTGAAATGTTGATGTTTTATAACTTCATTTTATGTAAATTGCCCCGAGCCTGCTGGAAGGAGCGGTACGTAAAAATGAATAATAAATATAAAAAAATAAATAAGAAAATAGTTATACGTTTTACATTTCTGGGTAGGTGATCTTTGGGACTTGGTTTTTTAATCAGTAGCTCCCATGCTGAAAAAGTGTGAGCACCCCTGCTCTAGCCCTTTGATGTGAGATATGATCGGCCAGTATGTTCGTATAAGCTTAACAATTGAATTAGAGTGAGGTGTGAGTGTTAACGGCCACACGAGATTGTCCGATTGTGCTTTAGGTCTACCCATGAGTAGGCTGTTCCTGTCTGAGTGTCTCGCTTTAATGAGTGCTTTAGAAACTACATGTTCCGGGTAGCCTCTTTGAAGGAATTCCTTCTTCATAGTCCTCGCCTCCCTCTCGAAATCATAATTAAAAGAGGAGTTGCGTTTGAGTCTAGAGAATTGAGTGTAAGGTAAATTAGATTTTAAAGGGTGTGAGTGGAAACTCTTGAAATGTAAATATGAATTTCTTTTCACGGTTTTCCTATAGTTTCTGGTTTTCAGAAGGCCTCTGTCTGCGAAAATAGTTAAGTCAAGAAAGTTCTGTGTACCCCTGTGCTGTGTACCATATGAATATGAAATAGATATTTTTATATCGGAAGTCTTGTGACTATATCTGTGAATTGTATGAACTGCATTGAATTCTGTTGTAAGGCCGGTCTGAGTCCCTCCCCAGAGGTGAGAAGATCGGGATATAAAAGTTTTAAATAAATAAATCTATTATATAAAGGGGTTCCCGTCATGGAACGACCGTCCCAAACAGAGAAACCTTACAACGCAGAAACACCAAACTTGCCAACAGAAATAGGCCTCAAGCAAGGTATGTTTGTAGCAAAGAAACTCCCCCAACCTAAAAGGCCCCCAAAACAACGGGTAAAAAAACTACTACATTTCCCAGCATCCTCCAGGGCTGCCAACAACTCTCCCAGCCTCTACATTCTGACAACATGATTGGCTGCCAATAAGGGCGGATTTGCATAACTCCTGTACTGGCCAGCCAACATGAACATTCCAACCCATAATAAACTGTCAGTGGAGGATAAGGCAAAGGGCTGAGGCACAAACACAAACACCCAATTCACTTCCCACAGAAAATTTACACCCCTACAAATCACAGACCACGCCCAAAATTGACAGTAAGGCTTCATTAACTTAATTTCCCTGACTAGGCCTCACTTAATGGAATGCTGTTTACGCTCTGAATTGACAGTAAGGCTTCATTAACTTGATTCTCCCGACTACGCCTCAGCTCATTGGACATTGTGTATGGCCTGAATTGACAGTAAGGCTTCATTAACTTGCTGTTCCTGACTAGGCCTCAGCTCATGGGGCATTGTGTATGGCCTGAACTTACAGTAACCTACCTTGGCACACAGAGCTCCTATGACCCACGCTACATTCTACTACAGTTTGGAGGAGGGTGGACCATGGATTATAGGACTTGAAGTACCTCCATGGATAATGGGATTTGTAGTACTTCAAAACCCATCATTCCCCACAGACCACTGTGGCCCAGAACCAAGACCGATAAAGACCAAACTTGGCACACAATGCCCCCCATGACCCACACTCCATCCGACTGCAGTTCAGAGGAGGACACACCATGGATAATGGGATTTCAAGTACCTTCACTCAATTCCAAAGTACCCCACCCACACAAGCATCAACCTCTACATCAACACAGCAGACGGAAAGACAAAAAAAAATGTATATCCACAAGCTATGCAGAATGCCAGCAACACCACACACCGACAACTCCCCAGGACTTCAACATCCCACCCACCAGAACAATCCACAACGACACAGCCATGGCCCCAACAACACCATAACTAACAACAATTCCAACCCTTACATACTCAGACTTTCTCGCATCTCCTAAATACGGCACAGGTACACAGGTAACGTGTGCCGGGTACAGCTAGTAATAAATAAATTAAGCAACTTGCAGGGATTGAATTCTTGACAGCAGAAGGTGTCACCCCAAAGGAGATTCACCAGAGAATGCAAGCTGTTTATGGTGATTGTGTTGATGTGAGTAGTGTGCGTCATTGGGTGAGTAAGTTTAAAGATGTTGAGGTTGGAACATCTGACTTGCGTGACAAACAAAGAGTTGGACTTTTTCTGACAGCAACCACCGAGTGTCACAAGCAAAAGGTTGACAGATTGATTCAGGACGATCGTCATATCACCCAGAGAGAAATTTCCAGCATAATCGGTATTTCACAAGAACGTGTGGGTCACATTATTGCTTTGCTTGGCTCAGGGGCGGTCTCAGGTAATTTTAAATGGTAGGCGAACATTATTTTGGTGCCCCCAAAAAAACATTATTTCGCCCCCCATGTAAAACAAATATACAATTATAATATCACAATACCATTAGTAGTATTATATTGTATCAATGTATATACAATATATTATACCATACTCATACTATATTATATCATAATTATATTATACTACATTACAATATAATTATATTATAATATATTGACATTATAATACAATATAACATTCTATTATATTATTATTATAAAACAATAAATAAAATTATTTATTTCAATAAAATTATCCTCTACTAAATATTTTCATGACTCCTATAAAACTCAAATAACCCAAAATAAAGTAAAATAAAATATTATATATTACTATTTTGTACAATACCACTATACTGCAATATTGTTTGTAATATTACATGTAATATAAAATATATCGTTATTCTATTATTATATTGTATTTTTATTATATTGTATGACAATATTAAGCAGAACTGTATAATAATCAACAAGAAATGCAATGTAAATGCATCAAAATCAGAATATATTACCTACCACCCGTCTCATAATTCATAGGAGTCTCCCATAAGTCCAAAATTAGGATCCCAATGTAAATTTAAATAGAAAAACAGCCAAAATGTTCAAATGAGGTCGAATACAGGCAGCGCGGCCTGGGCAAACTTGGGCCCTCCCTCCCTCTAGGTGTTTTGGACTCCAACTCCCACAACTCCTCATAGCCTCAGGCCCCTCAGGTCTAGACAGAAATAGAGCCAAAGAAAGGAAGGAGGGAGAGAAGAGGTCACAGAGGAGGAGGAGGAAAGCCCTTCATTCATTCCTTCACTTACACTTCCTTCACTAATTCTTTTCTCCTTCCCCGCAAACGCGCGCGCGGCGGAGACAAAAGGAGAGGGGAAGCACTCCCTGCCTGCTTTGCTTACAGGCTTCTGCGCAAGGGAGCTACTGGGCATGTGCGGAGGTTTTCGCGGATGTGCAGTTGCTCCTGCGCTCAACTTCAGCTCTGGAGCAACTGCCCCTGTGCAAAAACCTCCGCGCATTCCCAGAAGCGGCGTCGGAACACACAAGGCCGGGGCCCAAAAGCAGGCAGCTGCGGCGCTGCCTGAGGAACATCGGCAGGGCCAGGATGGTGCCCCATGCGGCCAGGATGGCGCCCCCTTCCCAGATGGCGCCCTAGGCGGCCGCCTACTTGGCCTACCTTGTAGGACCGCCCCTGGCTTGGCTATCTGTGCACGATGGATACCCAGGATGCTGACGCCTGAAATGAAAGCACACAGACTTCTTCCATGACGGCTTCAGAAAACTTGTTCATTGTTGGCAGAAATGTATCCAATTGTCTGGTGATTCTGTGGGAAAGTGAATAGTGGTAGTTTAAAGAGCACATTCTAAGGATTATTTCTGCGTTTGATTTATTAAAATATTCCCATCCAAACCCGAGTAACGAAGGTGGAGGCATTATTTTTCATTCGACCCTCGTAGTAACGGTGAGACCTCTCCTTTCAACAGATTCATTTCAGAATCTTAAGAGGACATGCTGATACTGTGACTTCCTGTCATTTCTGTTTCGACGACACAAAAGTCATTTCAGGCTCATACGACAGCACCGTGAAAATCTGGGTAAGTCTGCTACCCAACCAAAGCAAGTAATTACGTTGTTTTAAAATCAGAACCACGATCCAGCATATTAAAACAAATGTGTTCTTGAATGCTTTCATGGCCAAAATCACTGGGTTGCAGTGAGTTTTCCGGGCTGTCTGCCCATGTTCCGGAAGCATTCTCTCCTGACGTTTCGCCCACATCTATGGCAGGCATCCCCAGAGGTTTTGAGGTCTGTTGGAAACTAGGCAATTTAGGTTTATACATCTGTGAAATATCCAAGGCGGGAGAAAGAACGCTTGCCTTTTTGAGGCAAGTGTTAACGTTGCAATTAGCCACCTTGATTAGCATTGAATGACTTTGCAGCTTCAAAGCCTGGCTGATTCCTGCCTTAATATATTATATGGGTGATATATCTTTGTATAGAAGGAGATTTGTGTCGCTCATATAACATATTTCTATTATATTATATATGGACTGCAGACCTCAGAGATCGTTAGCTGATACGCAACCATTTGTCTCTTCTCCTTCTATTCTGTCCCTAGACAAAGATTTGTGTCACCCACATGTTAAGGCAGGAAGCAGCCAGACTTTGAAGCTGCAAGGCCATTCAATGCTAATCAAGGTGGCTAATTACAACATTCAGACTTGCCTCAAACAGACAAGAGTTATTTCTCCCACCCTGGACATTATAGCTTACAACAGACCTCACAACCTCTGACCTCACAGCAACCAAATATATTTATATATATATTATTTTATATTGTAGTGTATATTGTATTGTATGGACTTCTGACCTCATAAATCCTTAGCCATTTGTCTCTTCTCCTTCTATTTTGCCACTGGACAAAGATTGTGTCACCCATATATTATATTATATTATATTTATTATATTTATTATATTATATTATATTATTATACTAGCTGAGGACCTGGCGGTGCCCGAGTTATTTGAGGAAGGCATTGTATGCCAAGGTTGGTTCCTATTAGATGTTTATGTGGCTTGCAGTGGTCTCAAGAACTTGGTGAAGGTACTGCGAGTCCCGGGGGCCTAGTCAGGAAAATCAAGTTGAGGGAGCCTAACAATATCCCATGTGCTGAGGCCTAGTCGGGAAAATCAAGTTAAGGATGGCTTGTTGTTAATTTTGGGCCTGGTCTGTGATGTATAGGGGCTACAGTGTTGTTTTGGAAGTGAACGAGGTGAAGGTACTTCATATCCCATCATTCGTGGCCCATCCTGCCCTACACCACACCAGGTGGTGAAGTGGGCCATTGTTTGCCAATTTTTGTCCTGATCCGTCATTGCTGTGGGCCGCAGTGTATGACTGACTGAGACTTTTCCTTTGTCCTTTGAGTCACCTTAGAATGTTGGAATATAGGTGGCCATTCGGAGTCTGTTATGCAAATATGATTTCAGTGGCAGCCAATACCTTCTGTCTGGGGCCGTTTGGGTGTGGTATGTGATTTTTAGGGGCTACAGTGTTGTTTTGGAAGTGTATGAGGAGAATGTACTGCAAATCCCATCATTCGTGGCCCATCCTGCCCTAAACCACACCAGGTTGTGAAGTGGGCCATTGTTCCCCTGTTTGCCAAGTTTGGTCGTGATCCCTCATTGCTGTGGGCCGCAGTTGGTGACTGCCTGAGGCATTTCCTTTTCCCTCTGAGTCTCCTTGGAATGGTGGAATGTGGTTGGCCTATTGGAGTACGTTATGCAAATACCATTTCAGTGGCAACCAATGCCCTCTGTCTGGGGCCGTAGAATGTTGGAGTTCTGAGGCTGACCATTCAGAGCCCGTTATGCAAATAATCCCACAGTGGCAGCCAATCGAAACGCTTGCACATATTCCTCCCTCCGCTCGGTCGCTCGGCCACACCACCGCCCACAAACACTGACTTTTATTATAAGTAATAGATAGATATTATATTATATTATATTATATTGACTGCAGACCTCAGAAATCGTTAGCTGATACGCAACCATTTGTCACATACTCAGGAGCCCAATTTGCAATGGCAGCTGAGAACCTATATGCCTGCTTCATTAAGGAACATACCGCAATTAAAAAATAATAATTTTACATTTTTCAGTTTGTTTTCTAGAGGCCAAAGGGGAAGGGGGAGGAAAGGTCTCTGTCGAAAGCTGGCATGGGCAAACTTGGACCTTCCAGATGTTTTGGACTCCAACTCCCACCATTCCTAGCAGCCTCAGGCCCTTTTCCCTTTCCCCCCTCAGCACTTAAGCAAGAAAGGGCCTCAGGCTGTTAGGAATGGTGGGAGTTGAAGTCCAAAGCACCCAGAGGGCCGAAGTTTTCCCATGCCTCTTTTAGGGACCTTAAAGTGGTGAACCTCCTTCCAACATTGTGATTCTGGATAGAAAACAAACAACAACATAACATTGTTTGAGTCTACAGTGCTGTCTGGGTGTAGGTGAACTACAACTTCCAAACTCAAGGTCAATTCCCAAGCAAACCCTTTCAGTACTTTCTGTTGGTAATGAGAGTTCAATATGCTAAGTTTGGATCAATTCCATTGTTGCAAGAGTTCAGGATGCTCTTTGATTGTGTGTTAACTATAAATTGAGCAAGACCTTTGTGTGTGTCTTTCTGCCATTCCTGCCGGGATATCTATGTTGTGTTCATCGAAACAGGCCCAGGTTTCACACTGAGTGTATAAATACATTTAGAAACATATTAACTATATGTATTACTGGGTTAGAGTGTCATTTTGTGTCATTTTGGTTGGTGGTGTGCCCCAGGATTTTGTAAATGTAAAAAATGTGTCGCGGCTCAAAAAAGGTTGAAAAACACTGATATATGCAATGTGTGTATGTCCTTTTCCATTGTCATTTCCAGAGTAAAACAGGGTGTGATTGTCTATTGAAAACAGCCCGTTCCTGTCTGAACGGTGCCCTGTTTATATTTTGCACTTTTTGTTCTAGTTATGAACTACTTAACAATTAAACCTGTCTTTATTAATTAAAGGATATTGCCAGTGCTCTCTCTATCCAGACCTTTGAGAATGAGCACACTGGGCCCGTCTCTGAATGCTGTTTGAGTCCAGATAATAGAAGGTGATCATTCTGTTATATTTCATACTAGCTGTACCCGCCATGCCTTGCTGCGACCAACCTCCCTCCCTCTTTCTCTCCTTCCTTCCTTCTCTACCTCTTTCCTTCCTTCGCTTTTTGCTTCCATCCTTCCTTTTCTCTTTCCTTCTTTCCTTCTCTCCCTCTTTGTCTCCTTCTTTTCCTTCTTCTTTCCTTCCCTTTCCTTCCTTCCTTCCTTCCCCCTTTTCCCTTCCCGCCTTCTTTCTCTCCTTCCTTCCCTCTCTACCTATTTCCTTCCCTCCTTCGCTTTTTGCTTCCATCCTTCCTTTTCACTTTCCTTCTTTCTTTCCCTCCTTCTTTGTCTCCTTCTTTCTCTCCTTCCTTCCTTCCCTTCCTTCCCCCTTTTCCCTTCCCTTCCTCTTTCTCTCCTTCTTCCTTCTCTACCTATTTCCTTCCCTCCTTCGCTGTTTGCTTCCATCCTTCCTTCTCTCTTTCCTTCCCTCCCTCTTTATCTCCTTTCCCTTCTTCCTTCCTCCCCTTTCCTTCCTTCCCCCTTTTGCCTTCCCTCCCTCTTTTTCTCCTTCCTTCCCTCTCTAACAATTTCCTTCCCTTCTTCGCTTTTTGCTTCCATCCTTCCTTTTCACTTTCCTTCTTTCTCTTCTTCCTTCCTTCCCTTCCTTCCTTCCTTCCCCCTTTTCCCTTCCCTTCCTCTTTCTCTCCTTCTTCCTTCTCTACCTATTTCCTTCCCTCCTTCGCTGTTTGCTTCCATCCTTCCATCTCTCTTTCCTTCCCTCCCTCTTTATCTCCTTCTTTCACTTCTTCCTTCCTCCCTTTCCTTCCTTCCCCCTTTTGCCTTCCCTCCCTCTTTCTCTCCTTCCTTCCTTCTCTAACAATTTCCTTCCCTCCTTCGCTTTTTGCTTCCATCCTTCCTTCTCTCTTTCCTTCATTCCTTCTTTCCTTCCCTCCCTCTTTGTCTCCTTTCCCTTCTTCCTTCCTTCCTTCCTTCCTTCTCTACCTCTTTCTTTCCTTCGCTGTTTGCTTCCATCCTTCCTTCTCTCTTTCCTTCCCTCCCTCTTTATCTCCTTCTTTCCCTTCTTCCTTCCTCCCCTTTCCTTCCTTCCCCCTTTTGCCTTCCCTCCCTCTTTCTCTCCTTCTTTCCCTCTCTAACAATTTCCTTCCCTTCTTCGCTTTTTGCTTCCATCCTTCCTTTTCACTTTCCTTCTTTCTTTCCCTCCTTCTTTCTCTTCTTCCTTCCTTCCCTTCCTTCCTTCCCCCTTTTCCCTTCCCTTCCTCTTTCTCTCCTTCTTCCTTCTCTACCTATTTCCTTCCCTCCTTCGCTGTTTGCTTCCATCCTTCCATCTCTCTTTCCTTCCCTCCCTCTTTATCTCCTTCTTTCCCTTCTTCCTTCCTCCCCTTTCCTTCCTTCCCTCTTTTGCCTTCCCTCCCTCTTTCTCTCCTTCCTTCCTTCTCTAACAATTTCCTTCCCTCCTTCGCTTTTTGCTTCCATCCTTCCTTCTCTCTTTCCTTCCTTCCTTCTTTCCTTCCCTCCCTCTTTGTCTCCTTCTTTCCCTTCTTCCTTCCTTCCTTCTCTACCTCTTTCTTTCCTTCGCTTTTTGCTTCCATCCTTCCTTCTCTTTCCTTCTTTCCCTCCCTCATGGCCGGATTACCCATAAGGCCAGACGAGGCCATGGCCTCGGGCGGCGGATTTTGAGGGCGGCATTTCCGGCCCTGAAAGAAGGGGTGAAGGAAGGAGTGGCGCCCGCCCGCAGGACAAGGAGCCGGGGGAAAGTCCCGCCGCCCCTAGGGCGATTGACGCGGCGGGCGCCACTCCTTCCCTCAGTGAAGGGAGGAGGTGCGCCGGTGCGAGCGCGGCGGCGGGGGAAGTGGCGTGAGTCTCCCTAAGGGCGGGACTTCCGGCGGCGCTTTGTGCGTCACGCCGGTTTTGCCCCCCTCTCTACTACTGAAGGGAGGAGCGGCTCTGCCCCTCCTCCCTTCAGTAGTAGAGGGGGCAAATCGTGGCGTGGCGCACAAAGCGCAGCCGAAGTCCCGCCCTGAGACTCACGCCACTCCCCACCGCCCGCCCGTGCCCCAAGCACGGCCGGGTGGCGGTGGGGAAAGCCGCGTGAATCGCCGTAGCGGCGGGACGTCCGGCGGCGCATTCTCCTTCTCGCTGATTCAGCCCCCCTCCCTTCACTGAAGGAGAAGGCGCCGCTGGAAGTCCCTCAGTGAAGGAGGGGGGGGTGGAACCGGCGAGAAGGAGAAGGCGCCGCTGGAAGTCCCGCCGCTACGGCGATTCACGCGGCTTTCCCCACCGCCGCCCGCTTGTGTTTGGGGCACGGGCGAGCGGCGGTGGGGAAAGTGGCGTGAGTCTCCCTAAGGACGGGACTTCCGGCGGCGCTTTGTGCGTCACGCCGCTCCCGCCTCCGCAAGAGGCCCCGCCCCCGGGGGAGGCGGCGTTTAGACCGGGCGGCCTCGGGCGGCACAGGCCGCTAATCCGGCCCTGCCCTCCCTCTCTCTTTCTCTCCTTCCTTCCTTCCTTCCTTCTTTCCTTCCTTTGCTCTCCCTTTCCTTCCTTCCCTTATTTTCTTTCCTTCTCCCCTTCCTTCCTTCTCTACCTCTTTCTTTCCTCCCCTTTTTCTTTTCCTTCTTCTTTACAGCGCCAACAAAACACTGTATATTTCGAAATAGCTCATGTTTGCTGTCTTTGAACATGCAATTCCTTTTATTATCTAGGTTGATAACAGCGTCGTATGATAAGACTCTAAAGGCCTGGGACGTTGAAACAGGAAAAATGCTTGTATGTAATCAACTTTTTGAAAGCCTCTCTACTACTTAGGAAGTAAAGTTTTACTGGATAATGGAAGTCTTGTTCTAGTTTCATCTAGTTTCATCACATAGCAACAAATGTTATAAATTTTATTTTATGGTTTTTATATTTTATGGTTTTCTGCTATTGCAGAAGAACTTCTCCCGGAAAGCCAATGCGGCTTCAGAGCTAATAGGAGCACCACAGCTATGGTTTTTGCCCTTAGACAACTGCAAGAGAAATGTGAGAGAACAGAACAAACGACTCTATGTAACATTTGTCGACATCACCAAAGCCTTCGACACTGTGAGCAGAAAAGCTCTGTGGCAGATCCTGGAACAACTAGGATGTCCCCCCAAATTCCTCCAAATGATTATCCTGCTACATGAGGGCCAGCACGGTCAAGTCAGATACGCCGATGCTCTCTCGGAGCCCTTTCTCATAACTAATGGAGTGAAAGAAGGTTGTGTTCTTGCACCAACCCTATTTACAATCTTCTTCAGCATGATGCTCCAAAGGGCTATGGCAGACCTACAAGAAGAAGACGGCATATATATACGCTATCGTACTGATGGCGGCTTGTTCAACTTAAGCCGTCTGAGTGCTCGCACGAAGACCCTAAACTATCTAGTCCGTGAGCTGCTTTTTGCTGACGATGCTGCCCTTGTCGCCCATTCAGAAGCAGCTCTGCAGCACCTAACATCCTGCTTTGCAGCAGCAGCAGAACTGTTTGGGCTGGAAGTCAGCCTGAAGAAAACGGAAGTCCTCTACCAGCCCGCACCACAGGAAGAGCACCATCATCCCCACGTCAGCATAGGCACATCTGTGCTTAAATCCGTTCAGCAGTTCACCTACCTGGGAAGCATCATCTCTTCAGACGCCAAGATTGACAAAGAGATAGATCACAGATTATCAAAGGCATAGAGTGCATTTGGAAGGCTTCACAAAAGAGTCTGGAGCAACAAGCACCTGAGGCAAAGCACCAAAATCAGTGTGTACAGAGCTATCATACTGTCTATCCTCCTCTATGGGTCTGAAACATTGGTTACCTATCGCCAACACCTACGACTCCTCGAATGCTTTCATCAGCGCTGTCTTCGCACAATCTTAAATATACACTGGACCAGGGCCGTAGCCAGGATTTTTGATTCAGGGGGGCTGAGTTTGGTTCGGGGGCGCTGAGACTGGGTGGAAGAGGGTCTACCCTAGCAAACCTTTTGTATTGTTATCCCAATAACCCCATTAATGTGGAATATAATGAGCATGGTGATCAGATCATGATATGAATAAACATAACAGTTTAAATAATGTACCAGTAAGGCCTTTTCGCGGACCACCCTGAGAATTTCGGGGGGTGGGTGGCTGAAGCCCCCTTAGCCCCCCCCTCCTGGCTACATGCCTGCACTGGACCGACTATGTGACTAATGTTGCTGTCCTTGAGCAAGCAGGGATCACCAGCATTGAGGCCATGCTATTGAGAACACAGGTGCACTGGGCAGGGCACGTCTCTAGGATGGAGGATCACCGCCTCCCAAAGATACTAGTCTATGGTGAACTTGTCATGGGTCAGCGCAAGAGAGGCACCCCCAAAAAGAGATACAGGGACTCCCTGAAACAACATTTCATGCTCGGCCAGATTGATCACCAACAATGGTCCACCCTGGCCCCACATCGGGAGGCATGGAGACGCACTATCCACAATGCTGCGGCCTCTTTCGAGAAGACACGCCGAATGAGTCTCGAAGAGAAACGACAACGCAGAAAGAACCGCAACTTGGAAACACCATCACCCAAGGAGACTTTCTG
Organism: Anolis apletophallus; assembly: GCA_030556195.1. Classification (NCBI taxonomy): domain Eukaryota; kingdom Metazoa; phylum Chordata; class Lepidosauria; order Squamata; family Anolidae; genus Anolis; species Anolis apletophallus. Next base: position 11,129,374 of record JARBWK010000014.1, read on the forward strand.
CTGTGCTTTCTGCAACCGAATTTGCCAATCTCAGATTGGCCTTTTTAGTCATCAACGCGCTTGTAAAAAGCATGGGATGAGTCCTTCCTGAATCTTCGTTCGCGAAGTAATGCCGAGAGAGAGATTGTATTAGGCATCACATAAGAACATAAGAAGAGCCATGCTGAATCGGACCTCAGCCCATCTAGTCCAGCATTCTGTATCACACAGTGGCCCACCAGTTGTACACGGGGATCTCGAGCAGAAGGGAGGGCAAAACCCTGACCTGCTCGAGATCCCCCACAACCAGTACCCGGGGAAATCCTGCCTACCTCAACCAACTCCGAGGTGGCACTTGAATGTCCTTTTCAGTAACTACCGATACACTTGGTATCCATGAATCTGTCTAATCCTGCCTTGAAGTTGTTCAGGCTGACAGCTGTCACAACCTCTTCTGGAAGTGAGTTCCATAACCCAATGACCCTCTGGGTGAAGAAATATTTCCCTTTATTAGTCCTAATTTTCCTACCTTGGAGCTTCAGGGAGTGCCCTCTAGTCCTAGTGTTTTGTGACAAAGAAAATATTTTTTCTTTATTCACCTTTTCTATCCCATGCATGATTTTATACACTTCGATCAAGTCACCTCTTAGACGCCGTCTTTCAAGGCTGAAAAGACCAAGGCGTTGCAACCTGATTTCATAAGGGAGCCGCTCCATCCCTTGGATCATTCTTGTTGCCCTTTTCTGTACCTTTTCCAGTTCCGTTATATCCTTCTTGAGGTGCGGAGACCAGAATTGTACACAGTACTCCAAATGTGGCCTTACCATCGATTTGTAGAGAGGTAATACAACATTTGCTGACCTATTTTCGATTCCATTTCTGATAATGCCTAGCATAGAATTTGCTTTTTTTCACTGCTGCTGCACTGGGTTGACATCTTCATTGAGCTGTCCACCAAAACCCCAAGATCCCTTTTCCTGGTTTGTCTCGGAAAGCTTTGACCCCATCAATTTGTAGGTGTAGTTGGGGTTCTTTGCCCCCGATGTGCACGACTTTACACTTGTTTAGGTTAAAATGCATTTGCCACTTTGTTGCCCATTCACTCAATTTTGAGATCTTTCTGGAGCTCTTTACAATCAGTTTCATTTTTAACTACCCTGAACAATTTAGTGTCGTCTGCAAACTTTGCTACCTCAGAATTCACTCCTACATCCAGATCATTAATGAATAAATTAAAAAGTAACGGACCCAAAACTGAACCTTGGGGTACGCCACTTCACCTCTTTCCACCCAGAGAAATGTCCGTTTATGACCACCCTTTGTTTCCTACAGTTTAGCCAGGTTCCAATCCAGGACAAGACCTGTCCTCTGATTCCATGGCTGAAGAGCTTATTTAGGAGCCTTTGGTGAGGGACTTTGTCAAAAGCCTTTTGAAAGTCAAGGTAAACAATATCAATTGGGTCCCCTTTATCTATGTGTTTATTTACACCCTCAAAGAATTCTACATTGTTGCCTTGTTGCCGCCCTGGGTCCTCCTTCGGGGGTGAGAAGGGCGGGGTAAAAGTATTGCAAATAAATAAATAAATAAATAAATAAATAAAATAAACCTCATGCGTCCATTTTAAACTTTATTGTTGTCTCTGAATATTAGTTATACCTATATGTAGACAAATGTTTAAATGCTAGGCTGCTATTTGTTATTCCCCTGGAAGTATAAACTAACCGTTCTCGTTTTCCTCTCTAGTGGTCTTTAGAGCAGGATGGAGTTATAACCACATGTGATATTTCTCCTGATGGTAAATATGTCGCCTCGGGTTCAGATTTGGAAGATGCTTTGTTCATCTGTGGTATGGAGCATGCTAAATCAGTGGCATACATCCGAGGTAATATCTTTAGACTTTGGTTAACATCTTTTTATTCATTCCTAGTGAGAACCTTGTTTCAATTGAAGTTCTTCGGGCTATTTTCTTTTTAAATGACCCTATATATCAGCCCTGAGTTGCCTTTGGGCTGATATGGGTGGGGTATCTATCTATCTATGTATATAATAAAGTCAGTGTTTGCGGCGGGAAGTGCGGAGGTGCGGAGGAATATGTGGCAGCTTTCTGATTGGCTCCCACTGTGGGATTATTTGCATAAAGGACTCTGATTGGCCAGCCTCAGAACCCCACCATTCTAAGGCACCAGACAGAGGGGATTGGTTGCCACTGAGGGAGTATTTGGATAAAGGACTCTGATTGGCCAGCACCCAAGAATCCAAGCCTCTTCATTCAAGCAACATGATTGGTTGCCACTGAGGGAAAATTTGCAGAACCGGCTCTGATTGGCCAGCTTCTAGATTCTAACATTCTAAGGTGACGCAGAGGGAAAAGGAAAGGCCTCAGGCAGTCAGTCACTGCGGCCCACAGCAGGACCAAACTTGGCACACACGGGCCAATGGCCCCTTCACAACCTGGTGTGGTTGTGGTTTAGGGCAGGATGGGCCCACGAATGAAAGGGATTAGCAGTAACTTCACCTGATTCACTTCCCAAACAATGACCCTCTCCATCCTACTGCAGTTTTAGAGGAGGGCGGACCATAGATGATGGGACTTGAAGTACCTCTACTCATTCCCCATGACTGCAGCAGCCCCCAACAAAGACCGATAAAGACCATACTTGGTACACAGAGCCCCCATGATCCACTCTACATTCTACTGCAGTATGGAGGAAGGTGTCCATGGATGATGGGACTTAAAAGTACCTCCACTCCGGGAGTGTGTTTGACCCTCATCCAATGACTGCTCAAGACCAAACTTGGCACACATAACCTCCATTACCCCCTTAACATCCTAGAGAGGTTTACGGGAGGTGGACCACGGATTATGGGATTTGTAGTACTTTCAAATGCTTTTGTTCCAACAGACCACTGTGGCCCCCACAAGAAACAATAAAGACCCAACTTGGCACACAGAGCACATTCTACTGCAGTTTGGAGGAGGGTGGACCATGGATGATGGGACCTGAAGTACCAAAGACCAACCTTGGCACACAATGCCTTTCTCAAATAACCTAGGCACCGCCGGGTCCCCAAGCTAGTAATATAAATAAATATACTCATGTATAAGTTGCGGTGGCCTTCAGCTTTCCTCTTTCTGTGGAAGCAGCTCTATTTATCGTCACATAACAACAAACCATGGTGTGGTTTGTAGAAGACAACTTGTGATGTGTAACCAATATAGTCCTGTTGCGGTTCAGCAGCAAGATACTGGGGATTTCTCAGAGGACAAGGGAGATGATGGAGCCTGTGTGTGATTAGGATGAATTGCAGACTTTTAGATCAGAGAGATATTCAGGCAGTTGACGAGGAGTCAGAAGATGTTTTGAAATTCCAATGTTCATTCCTTAACAACCAGTTTCCCATGGGAATCAACCTTCAGAAGATTCAGCGGATGGGGAGGTTTCTGGGGATAGCAGCTTAGGCCTTTGCATGGAGGGAGTGAAGGATACATTAATTGGGGCATTCAGAAAGAGTCTGTGAGTAATCCCTGAAACCCAGGTGTCAAAGGTATGACCTCATGACTTCTTGCTCGTGTTTTTGCTTAAATTAAGTAATGTTTACCTAGTGCAGGTCGGGACCCCTGGGGGGGTCGCCAAGGACCATCAGAAAACACAGTATTTTGTGGTCATGGGGGTTCTGTTGTCACGATGCACGGACTTGACCGGCCCCTTAATCACACACACAGAGACGGACTGAAGGCTAACTACTTTATTGTATATATGAAAACAGTTCAAAAGGTATAATTCC